>OOFE01001029.1:2543-12751 GCA_900323365.1 Monocentris japonica | reverse complement strand
GAAGGGAGGAGGAGGAGAGGAGAGGCAGGAGGCGAGAGAGGAGATCTTTACCTCCTGGTCGTTTGCCTCCCAGCGACTGCTTCGCCACCTCTGCAATGGCGCCAATCCCCAGCCCTACTGCCAGTCCTGCAGCGGAGGGACAGAAAAACAATTAGTGAGCTGAAAATCGACCGGGTTTAGCTAGCGGCACTCGACAGATGCTTGACACTTTAAGACTACTACGTATAGACTATTTCAATCCTGTTTGAAGGATTAACTTCTGGCATTTGGTGCTGCGAGAACTAAAAAGTCATCCTTTCCATTGTAAACTATGAGGGCACTTGGACAGGTGTTGTCAAGGGACCTTGGCTTTTTTTCCCCTTTTGCTTAATTTCTATACAGTCACCTGCATTTCAGTAATTCTCTTTTGACAATGACAGGATAAAGTACTTGGTGAAGAGCTCAGACAAAAGAACCCTTTTTTTATTATTTGTTTGTACCACAACAAAATATCCAAGAAGCCAAAGGGAAGCAAATGTTTTAACCTGATTATATCCTGTGACAAATGCCTGGTAAACAACATGGCAGATGTCATTTGTCAGGGTTTTGCTCTAACACCACCAACTGCAGCCTTCGTGGCCATTTCATACTATTTAGTCCATAATGGATTTTAATCGATAAAGACTTAAAGACAATGCATTCATATGTAGCTGTCAAGTAGTCATGATGTATTAGTGTTTTAAACACAATATATTACACCAATGCTCTGAACACATTATAGAGCTCTTCATATATAGGTTTTATTTGACTGCAGACATGAACATGTCTGTGGCATTCTTAGTCATAATATTCACCTCTCCTTTTTTTTTTTTTACCTCACCAAGTTTTTATAAAAGCACTTTTTATAGACGGAGTGGAGTTATGCAATCCCTTAGCAACTGATGAGGGAAGAGTGGAAATATGAAATTACAGCTACGCTGTATGGATATAATCAGGCTGTGCACTATATTTACTGCAGACTAAGGGTGTGCTTGGCATGCTGGGCATTTCTACAGCCCAAGGTCACATTTGGCTTGCTGTGTTTTGTAATCATAATTAAGAGAGGAAGAAAGATTTGTATGTACTCAGCTAAACTAGTTGTATAAAAAAAAACCTCGAAAGTAAATGTTTACTAATGTAACTTCCATAAGTACATTATTTAAGGAGTAAACATGCAAGTGCCTCTGGGTGTTTCAATAAATGGAAAAATTAAGTCACTCTTACCGCCAAAGTTAACCAGCCTGCTGATTCTTGTGGCAGGCACCTTCCTTTCTCTGGCACGGTCACTCAGCTGCAAAAAAGATTACATAATACTCAGTAATAATAATAATAATAAGTATTTAATCTCATTATAAAGATGAAAAGTGAAGCACCTCTAGTGCACCACTGACAGACGTGGTAAATCAGAAACAAAGATACATCCACCACTATGCAGAGAAAGAAGCCCCCTCATCTGTCCTGGATCAAATTAATATTTCAAATGGATTCAATTACTTCTGTTACATAAGTGTGTACTTTTGATCTTACCAAAAAAAACAAACAATGAGCCCATCTCATAAGAAAGAATGAGGAGTCAATTTCAACACAGCCAATCAGATCTGGGCGTACATACAACTCATGTGGAGTATGAGTATTTCATCCAAGAGACACTGCAAAAGGATTACAAATTCCTAGCAATGAATGTTCACATCTCTGTTTATTGTTAAGCTGCGTTTTGCACATAATGTCAAAGACAATATTCCTCTTCTCCCCAACATTAACCAATCTGCTCATTCTACTGGCACTTCCCTCTCTGGCGCAGTCACCAAGATGATAATACAAAACAAAACATGTTTGTGTTGTATCCATTTTAACCATTTAAACTAATAAACTAATGTTGCAATGCATAAATGGCTTCGTCACCATATAATAACACACATTCATTTTCCAAATCAGCCTGCAGCTCTGGTCATTCAACCAACCTTCTGTCTGACAGGTTTGACCACGGCCTGCTTGGCCTCCCGGGCCTTCTGGATGTCCTCTGGTGTGAGTCTGGCAACCACCGTCTCGTGGACGAACCTGGTCTGGTAGCGGTGGCGGAGGAGGCCAGGGGGGGTGTGGAGGAATCGGGCACTCTGTCCCGGCCAGCCTGCCCCTCCTGGAGCTGCCCCTGGAGTAGGAGGCACTCCTGTGGTAGGGAGAAGGGAGGCTATGAGCCATGACGACCCAAGCTACACGGCAGTGCATGAGGCAGGGTGTCTGCAACTTTCATCAAGTTAGAGCTAGACTTTTTTTTTTTTAATGCCAGTTAGAACAAAACATAAGACAAAACCAAACAAAATGTAGTCCTATCAGAGTGCCTGGGCTGATTTCTCACTAGAAAAACAGTGCACCAAGAAACCTCAACACTTCAAAAGTGAATTTAAGTGCTTAAAACTGTGACCTTGAACAGAATTCAAGGACTTTTGGCGGCTTGAATATTGATAATCAAATTCAAACCGTTTTAAGAGGGCCTGGGCCTTCAGACACCCTGATAAAGTAAAAAGGTATATCAGAAAAGGCTGATCTTTTCACTGCTTGATATGACTTGTCTTCAAATACAGGTTAGGTAAGAGTTATGAGTCCTCTGATGCTACCATCAAGGAGCATGTTGCAGCATAGCTCAAAATATCAAAATGTTTCATATTATTGCAACACTGCTAAACCCTCAATACCCATTATATAAGAGAAACATCAGCAGAATATTATTATAGCACAATCCTTATTCTTGTCATGTATCTATGTTACGTACTGCACATGCCAATAAAAAACACTTGACAATACCTGTTGGCATCTCTGCTGTGGCGGCCGTGTCGGAGGTCACCTCAGACCCTACAGCCCATTTGGCTGCTTCTTCAGGGTCCATCTCCTCCCAGCCCTCCGCATCAGGAAACACATCCTCCTTTATGGACTGCTTCTACAGAAAGAGTAGAGTTGGACCAGCGATTTAGCAAAATGTTTTACGTCTATTACCCATTTTGTGGGTGTATACAATCAATTTTTTACAATTTTTTTAAATATTGAGAAACATCATTAACCGGGTCCAAAATTAACACCTGCCAAATGCCGGTAAAAAAAAACAAAAAAAAAAACGGTGAGCTGCCACACTGGCTGGTAATAACATATAAATGAGTTCTGTTGCACCTCATGATGAATTTCAAACTTGATCCCTTGTATAAGTGAGAGAGCAAGTTTTAAATTAACACACAGTACCTGATTCTACACATGAAAGAGCATTGCAAATGGGTAGGGGGATGTATTTCTATGAAAACTAACTAAATATATTCATTATTTTGGCTGGTAACTATTAGCAAGTTGTTTTTTTTTTTTTTTTTTTTGTTTTTTTTAAAAAGGTGGCTTGGGTGGCTGCTGTTGGTAGCTTTTATGTCATTATCAAAGCCACACAAACGACCAGCATGTGCAAACTTCCTAAAAGTAAAAAGGACTATCTCGTCCAGTGTTTGGTATATGGAGGAGTTGTCGTATGATGGCTCCACAACAACGTTTCAATCACCTCAAAAACCATCCAGGAACAGGATGGACCTAGCCAAATTAGCATGACAACATTTGGGCTAGCTCTTCAGTGTGGCAGAAGCCAAACTGAGAGAACCTCTGCCCTCACTGCCAAATATATGCAACCGATCATTACTGTAGAGAGCAGAAATTGATTCAAGTGATTCTTTTTGTCCATAATCTGCTTTGGCCTTAGTAAAATTTGTCACACACCGAGTATTTGAACATTTGTTGTTTGACGACACACACTAAATAGTCGCCCATGAGAAAATGGACCTATGCACAGTCGTACTGCATGGATCATACCCATACAGTTTGTGTTCTTTGGTCTGAACCATAGTGGAAAAGGGTTGCATTTTCAGGCGTCTCGGTGCAGTTATTTGGTGCGCACCTGAGTTTGAATGGCAGTGTTCTCACCTGCCAAAGCAAACCAAGTTTTGAACAAACTGCTCGAAATATACTTTGTGTTAACGTGCCCTGAACTGGAGGTCTACAGCGTTCTATCTCTATCGTCCTTTTCAAATGTGTATGTGTGTGTGCTTTAATCCTCACCACACTCCTGCCTCCCATGACAGTGCCCACTATTCCCTCTACCGCATCCTGGGCAGCTTGGATCCCAGCCCCGAGAGTTGAGTTACATGCCATCAGTCTGAGCTGCTCCCCCTGGGTGGTGACCAGGGCAGACCCCACTTTACTTGCCCCACGCAGCACCTGCAGTATCTCCGATAGCATCACTTTACAGAGAGAGAGAGATAACTGATTATGTGACACTGAGACAAACTCATAGAAAATGGAAAATTTCAGAGAAGCACACAGACACACCCTCCTCACTCCTCAAAAGAACACATGGTAGATGTGAATAGGCCAGTTTTTGCAAGATACTTGCAGAACGAGTCTACATAAATATAAAGATTGTTGTGTCTAGGTTGTTTAACCTTGGACTGTTATTGGCTGCCGGCGTTTTAAGACATGGTTGGTAGCCTACCGCCTTGTAGCGTACACGTGTCATCTAAATCTACCACATTCTGTACTTTACTGTAACAGTGAACTATACGAATTTAAAACAAACTCACTGAATACCGTGTTTATTTTATAGAGTAACAGCAACGTTAACTAGCTGCTTAGCTAACTCCTGTGGCCAGTCTTGATCATGTTGTGTAATGTCAGAAGCTAGCTAAGGACAGAGGCTAACATTCACTAAATCCAATGTCGTCCTGCAATTATGACAAGCCTCAATCCTCCCACATGTACAATTATTGAATGTGACATTCAGTTGTGAACAAGTAAGGTCACTCACTTTTTAGAACGCGGTATTTTCTCAGCAGCTGACTGTGATGTCTTGATCCAACACTCCGGTGAATGGACACTGCTGTTTTGCAACGCTTTAGCACCCGGAAGTCGCAGTTTGACAGACGTAACCGTGCTCCAACTGCAGTCCGGAATTTGGCAAGTGGGAGGACTCCAATGCGTTTTAGTAAACCAATGATGTTGCCATGGTTTTACAAGATGATGGACGTCTAGATTGCTGCTGTCAGACAAATCAGAGCCATACAAGGCGCGGCTAAAATGGAACAACATCCAATCGGGTTTTTTTTTAAAGGCGTACTGTTTTGGAGTATCACTAAATGCACGTGCATGACAATTATCAATATTATTACAGAGTGAGACCTTAAAAGCACCAGCTGATGTTATAGATGCTAAGTATTTCTCATCATAAAGTCTAGTTCTTGTTCTAGTTTTACGCTATCTATATCGAGGTTAAACATCTCTGACCAACACAGTTAACAGAGTAGGGTGCATCAAGCCTGGGTTAAATAGTGTTTGCAAATCATTTTCAACATTGGTTTTAACCTACCTGGAGCACCAGATGGGCAGGGTTTATTCAGATAGTGTCAAATATGATGACTTTCATAGAACTGGCATAGAGCAAATATAGGAGAGGGACATAATGTGTTCATCAGTTATACTTTACATAGACATTGTCATTGCCTGGAATGCATACCGTTTTGATATTTGGATATTATAAGACTTGTAGTGTTATTCCACAATATGATTAATCATTTTTAAGTTGGAATGGACACACTCAATTATTGGTCATGTTCCCAATCAGGGATGTAGTGGAGGGCAAACTCACCACACTCAGTTTACCCACCTTTTTATTTGCAGAATTGATTTATCCACCTTTTTAAGCTTACATAAATCTTTATGGCCCAGAATATATAGTATATGTTATAGTAAGTAGTATCAAACAGATGTAAGATATATAAGGATAGGTCTTTGAAGGGCAATCAGCTAATACTTCTCTTAATTATAAGGTATTTTTGTTAATTAGGGTGGTTATTTACCTCATGATGAACATTCACCCAGAGTTATTGTTTACCCAGCTTTTTATTTACCACTACCTCATTGATCCCAATACCTTCTGGTACTAGTATTATGGCTGCATGATTCTGGACTGTTTCTTACTATTATCTCTTATCTATTACCATGTATTGTAATTTAATGTAATTGTAATATAATGTAATTCTGCTGTCTCTAGCCAAGCAGAAATGCCAACATGTGCAAAACACACTGACCACTGTGCCACTACCTGAGGACCCACTTTGACGCATTGCTCTGAGTAGAATCACAGTGAAGATACAATGCAACCGTCTGAACAGTTCATACTGAAATTCATTTTTAATTTTTATCTAACACACTCACCAACGCAGAATTTTTAAGATAAACTGAAACTTTAATGATTCCCGTGGGGAAATTGGGTCGTTGCAGCAGCAAATAGTGGTAGGCTACAGCACAGCCAAATTGAATATCAACAGAAAGAAAACAAAATATAAAGAAAAATATTGCAAATGAGAGTTATATAAACATGCACAACTGACAGTTTCAACACCAGAACAGAGTGTATGAGTGAGAGGTATTAGGGTGTAAAAAAAACAACAGTGGGGTATATTTAAGCAAAGACAGAATGAGTGCAGGCACTATACACCACACTATATACAACACTATAAACCTTGTCAATGCCCTGCACCTGTCTTGTGGGTTTTTGACACAATGACCTTTGTGTCAAAAAGGTGCTGCAATTGGAGAATGTTCAGTCTATCTAGTGTTTAATATACTGATATAAACTGTGTACCATTTGTGTTGTGTGGATGTATTGTATGTTGTATGTGTGCGTGTGTGACACAGAGAGAGAGAGAGAGAGAGAGAGAGCGAGAGAGAGCGAGAGAGAGCGCCAGAGCAGGGGGCAGTAAAAGGAGGGAGTCGTGGAGAAGCCATATATGGGCATACCATCGACTCTGCATTGCTATTGGCTGTGGGCCTTATGCAGCTGCTTGTCAACAAGATGGCCTTCCTCCTCCTGCCGTTCTGACACTGATTATTTTGGTATCCCCGAGAACATACCGTAAAAGCTTCGTGTCACTTCTGAATAGATAGCGAGAGAGGGACTGGGGAGAGTCCTAAAAAGGCTTACAGTCAGTTAGATTGTGTTCAAAGAACTGACAGCCACTCAGGCCTCGATAGCAACCACCACTAGACGAGGTTGATTAGAAAGTAGCTGCTGGCTAATGTCGTTAGCCAGCGAGCGAGATAGCTTAGCTACGTGGACACGGATAACTCGTGTCACCTGCATCCCACTAACTGGTGTCTAGATGAATTGCTTCGGTTAGAAGAGAGTACAGCTTGGTAACTAGTTGTCATCGACAGCCTGCAGGTCAAGAAGCTCATCTCTTGAGATTAACGCTACTAAGGTAAGGTGGCTAGCAAAATATAACCATGTTGCTAACGTTTACAATTTTCTACCTAGCTAGCTCGCTAGCTAGCACTGTCCTCATTATCGCGCAGGTAAAGCTATGATAGCCAGATAGCTAGCTAGTTAGCCAATGTTGGTACTAGCCGCTCTGTGCTAGCTACCCGTTAGCTAACTAGATAATAGTATGGAATTCAGTGGAAGCGTAGTTGGTCCGGGCCTAGCTGATATTACACATTAATCGTTTAGAAAACAGTGCTCGTGCAAACTCCTGGAGGAACTGGTATTATGCCAGCGACGCTATTGAACTGCATAAGAGCAGCTAAGGGGACAGTTGTTTGCTATGTTGGCTAACAAGTGAGCCAAGTTGATTAAAGTTATATGGTAATTGTTGCAATTAAAGTTGGCTGTCAGATGATTGGCTTAGTTCAAATTAAATAAAACTTTTATCGTTTGTGGTGATTTCTGTGACATTAAACTTGTTGGCAGTCATTAAGAAGCCTGCTTCATTACAGCTGTGTTTGTAGTGTTTCGAAGGTTAACATAAACAAAAGGAAACTAACGTTAACGTAACTGGATGGACTTGGCTGTCAGCTAACACCAACTTGAATTACAATACATTTTTGTAATGGCGTGCATAAAGTTATGCATGCGCCTTAATTAGTTAATGCGAGCTCCGCTTAGGTGTGATAGGTTATTTAACTGATGTGGTGAATTAACTTCATGACTGAAGTGACATAGCCTGAATTGCTGAATGGATATGTTTACAATCTTATGAAGTCTGTTTTTGTCTCTGTATTCAGTAATAGATTGTTATTAACTACTCCTGTTGGTATGACATGTTGATCTGCTTTTGGACTTGATTTAATTGGCCAACTTATATGGAAGCTTGCCTGTGATGTTAGATGATATTGTTAGAGGAGGTATAATTTGTCAGCTTTTCTGGCTCAAAAAGGATTTTATGCAGTGTAGACACAATAGCCTTTGGGATTGTGTTTTCAAAGCATTGCATCAAGTGTAACCTATGTCATGACAGTGTTACAGCACAAACATACATATACACATCGCCCTGTAGGCCAGTCAGCCAGCCCCTCTAGCTGGCCTGATAGAAGGGCCACCCTAGATGGTTATGTTCCTGGTTGAGCTGCTGGAGTGGTGCAGTCAGTCCTATTGTTCTGTTGACAGTTTGCAGCAGAGCTGGCCTGCTGGCCATGCTCCTGTTGCATTGTGTCCACAGGCGCAGAGGGAGAGGGCGGGGATAGGTAGGTAGGTGTGTGTGTGTGTGTGTGCCATTTGTGCATCTAGTCATGTTTTGCAATGTTAGAATAACTAAACTCAGAATCCCCCAGACAGAAGAGGAATGATGTAATAGTCGGTATTATTGACATTACATGTTTGTGGGTTGGGTGGACAAGTAGCTGAGCTGTGCAGTTAATCAAGTAGGCTGTCTGGTCTGTAGGCCCACTTCACATCTCTTTCCTCATATCTTTCATTTAAACAGCTCTGGCCAGTTAAACATGTGATGTGATGTGATTTGGCCTGGTTACTATTCTTTTCCCATAAGACTTCTGCTGCGCACTCTTGCGTAGCTCTTTGTTCATATGCCATCTTGTATCATCCAGGCTTTCATATCCTTGAACCTACTGTCCATAGCACACACTTGTAATATGTGTGGAAACGTATAAGACAATGTTTTCTTGACAATTTCTCTTTTGATAGTTCATTTATTGGACAACTTGGGGACCTAATGATGTAGGCCTCTGCTCTAATAGCAGTGCGCTGTGGTCTCGCTGGCTGCCTCTGTGCTTGGGCAGGATTTGGAGGATTAGGTCTACGCAAAAAGCTTAAAACCAAACCCAAGCCTTCATTTGCAGGAATTGTTTCAAATGAAGAGAAAAAAATAGAAGTGGCTGAGTTTCAATTTTAGCTTAAAATCAGCTGTCGGGGAATATTGGATGGTAACTGTATAGTAAACATCACAGAATTAATTTTGCAGGCGTAATCATTTTACTGAGCTTTGTATTTCTGAGTGTCTGTTCTCAGTCTTGTGTTGGGGTTTTAAACCAGTTGTTTTGGTTTAGGCCTAATTTTGATGAAGATTACACCTCAAAGGCAAGTTCTTTTTCCGTTACAGCAATTGAGATGTAATTTTAGGGAATGTTGCTTGGGCTGACTTACAGCAAGATTCTCCAGAAGCAACGTTGTGTGCGTTTTTGAGAAACACAAAATGTTAACCATTGAGATCATTACCATCTAAGTGTGTGTGTGTGTGTGTGGTTGCTCCTCTCCTCACCATCTTATGTTGATAGGCTCACTGTGAGTGAATTATGCTGGTCAATAACCAAATAAGGTGACTGACGTTCCTACCATTCTGTGTGTCTGAGTGAGACTTTGCACTGTAACACTGCAATGGACAGACTCTGTGGCTCCTCTTATTATTACATCAAGTCTGTTTTTAAGAGGTGGAGAGAGTGATGCTGAGAGAGGGAGAGAGAGAACTAGCTTTTCCCTCACAACAGTGTAATCTGCCTGCCTTTAGCTGAGTTGTTGCCGTGTGATTATGGAGGAAGCATTTGAATTGGTTCACCACATTGAGTGGGCGGTGTTTGCTTTTTGCACCTCTCTCAACCATTCCATTAGACCAAAAGTACAAAGCACCACCCATTCTGAGTGCCAGACAGACAAGCAAAACAAAGACCTATTTTAAAGTGTATGAATTGAAGGAGTATGGTGGCTAAAATAGAGAGCAGGCTACTTCCTTGACAATCCTCAGAGAAGCCAATCAAAAACCAAATACACCAACCTTTCTCAAATACGTTCTTTGATCAACTTAGTGTTGTGCAACAAAAATATTGTGTGTGTGTGTGTGTGTGTGTGTGTGTGTGTGTGTGTGTGTGTGTGTGTGTGTGTG
>OOFE01001028.1:0-14018 GCA_900323365.1 Monocentris japonica | reverse complement strand
GGACGGACACACCCCTCTCAAACACGCACAAAAACACACACACACTGCCAGACCCACTCTTTCCAAAACAACATCGAAGAGTCTCTTTTCCTTAGCCATTTTCCATAAATCATTTAGCCTTGCCGTCCATAAATCTGTAAAATGCCCTTTTCAAGCTGGTCACAAACACCCTAATAGATCTCCCAAAATGCCACCGCACTCTGAGGCAACACCCATTTATGGTAGGGAACCCAAAACACTTCAGCTCCCTGACGTCTGCGAGTGATGAACGTCAGTACGAATGTGCATTTGGATCATGTACATTACAGTGCTCAATATTAACAACTGGAAAGGCAAATGGATTTTTCTTTTTTTTTTTTGGAGAAGCCCAACGAGCAGTCAGTTGAAGGTGCTAACTATAATTGTAACTCTTTCCCTACTAACACTGGTGCAGGAAGTAGGTCTAGGAAAAGTCATGCAGGGACATTTTAAATTCTACAATTCAAATCAGCAGTGAATCAACAGTGGCTTAGCCTTTCTAATGTATGATATAGTAGATATGCAACAAACAACACAACCCCTATTCCATTTTATATCTTTTTTTTTTACTTTTTAATTTAATTTAATTTAATTTAATTCTAAATTCAGCATCAGCATAGCTACTATCAGGGTCATTGGGGGAATAGATAACTGTAGATAATAGATAAGCCTTTTCGCTCTTGTTTGTCATTGTAAGCCACATGAGCAACTATCTTAATAGGTTTCTTGGTCTGATGTGGCACAATGAACAAGTGCGCTGGTATAGAGCTACGTACAGCATCTCTTCATACAGACTCACCCCGGCAATATTGTGTAGCTGGGTAGGGCTTGTGCCCTGTGTGATTCTGTGTGTACTAATTCAGGAATCTAATTGCATTCATTTCACACCGATTCCCTAATGATAGCAGAGAGGAAACGGGGAGAAATCATTTCAACGGATGCACAATCACCAAAAGGCAACAGTGGACAGAGATTTCACTCACCAAATAGAACATGAAAACAAGCCTGTGCAAATTTTGCGGACACACAAACTAGCACACACGCAAATTCACACACACACACACACACACACACACACACTTGCATGAGTTACACACTTGCACTATTGCTATCACAATCAGAACATGGCCCGCTCGCTGGCCCTGAAGTTGATTAGCCTGCTCATTGCTAGCAATTAGTCTGTTACCTTATGTCCAGCGATGTGAAGAAAATAAGGGAGTGAGGTTGCCAGTAGCTGCTGTTTTAGCCACGGCATTCACCACCGAAAGAGCTGGAACTCTACTAGCGCTGAGCTGAATAATAATAATAATAAAAATAATAATAATAATGATATCGTTCTTTGTATAGCACAAGGTCAAACCAACATTTACACAGTGCTTCACAATCGAGACAAACAAAAGACCCAGAAACAAGGTTAGGAAAGATAAGAGGCCAGCAGCAAAAGCAAAGATTTAGCCATGAAGGTGGTGGAGAGATGGGTAAGATTATTTCACCTTGCCAATAGAGTGGAACAGGAGTAAAACCTAAAATCAGATTCCAATCCCTGTAACTTAAACTAAGCTCCCAGTTCATTTAGCGAGGCTAGCCTTTCCAAGCATGAGTAACTGCTGGCTATCAGACGTTTCCTGTAGTCAGATTGCGTTCTCACTCCTAATGAATGGTGCCAAAGTCGGCTTGGAAGTAAAGCCGACTCCAAACTAAAGGAGTAAACGCTCTGGAGTTCAAATAAACTCGGTGTGAGGCTTAGGCAGAGTTTGCAAAGTGATACACGACCAAGACAAACAGAAGACACAGATGCATGTTACAGAAGACGACGGCAACATACTCTGGACCATCGCTTTTTCTCCTATGCTGACCTCAACGTCTACAGCTCCTCAGAACACAAATACACAAAATCCTCAGGGTTTATCTGAGGATTACCAACAAAGGCAACCACCTGTCTCGCTCCCTCGGACTCTGTTGTCTGAACTCTAGGAAATATTGTTTCCTCCAAAGTAAATGTAGTGTGTTTGCCTGGCACAGATTGTAGGTGCAACATTTTTCCTCCCATCTGGGCACCCGTCACTGTGGCATCTGGAAGCTGCACTGCTGAAATGGCTAAAAATTAGGGTTTTCGAGTTTCTGCCTCTGCCTTTTTTACCCAAAGCTCTTGCCACCTCTTGCTGGGGGTTCAGGACAATCATTTCTGCCCGAGATATATGCATTACTGTCCCTGACCAAATCCCCGGGCCTCGTCTCCAGCCCTCTCCACCCCACTCTCCCCCGTTGGACTGAAGCATTCATCATTCCCTTATGTGGATGTGGCAGAGGGAACATGGACTCTTCTCTGTACCTCAATGAGACAGTAGTCATTGAACCATAGGGGAGGGAAGGAGCGTGGAGCCATTGTTTCAGTCTTGTTCACCGGAGTGAAAGTGAAATGGGCCGTGGGCGTTATGTAAAGGGACAGTGTGCAGATTTGTACATGAGCAAGGAGGTCAGTGAGTCAGCAAATAGGAAGCTTCTATGGGACCCACAGTGGAACAAGGCACTGCTGGAATACACATAGAAGGAGGGAGAACAAAGACACCCGCACACTGTCCTACCATTTGTATCAAGCATTTGATGGACGGCAACATGCAGGAGGTGTTCAAAGTTCAACGTCGACCCAAACAAGCACAAAATCTTCGCAATGTGATATTAAGGCACGGTAAAAAAAAAAAGAGCCTGTTATGAACTGAGGATATTTTGGTCCCCGTTTCATAAAACAGTGTGGGTAGCAGCTACAGATGCCATCTCAACTTTTATTTGATCTATTCAGCGTTAAAATGTTTGCTTGGCATTGTCGCTTTCTATATCTACCACGTATGTTTGTGCACTATCACCTTTTTCTGTACATATGGTACCTCCAGCTGGAGTCCTTGATAGGCGCATCAACACATCTATCTAGATCTGTTAAATGAATATACTGATGAGTTGAATGTCTGTGAGGCACAACTATGTGCCTATATAGTATCTCTACACATGTATGGCCCACTGTAGAGCGATTAATGTTTATATACATATTTCTGTATATATGCTGTATACTCACATATTTGTTTTCTTCATATCCCCATATTTTTTCTCATTTATTACATGTTCCATATATATATATATATATTTTTTTTTATCATTTACCACTTATTTCATACTGCATATATTTCATATTTTTGGTGTATTTTCATATTGCGCATAATCTGCATTTGTTTTTCTTTGACTCATTATGTTCTGCTGCAGCTATTTTGCACACCCTCATAGTGCTGTGATCCATGTTGTTCTCCTACTCCTACGTACTATTTAACATGTTCCAATGTTCAAATTGTTGGATTACGTATGTTTATATAAGGCCATTTGCTCCATTCTTATTTATATATTAATATTTGATGCTGCAATGGCCCGGTTTCCCCACAGGGATCATTCAACTTTACCTTAATTTATTTTAGGCACATGTTAAACTCTCTTGGATGTGCACTTGCTACCTCTTTGCTATTGGCAGAAGAAAGAAATTTCAGCAATATTACTGTGTTGAAAAAAATACGGGCCCAGCAAACACCAGATAACGTGTCATTTACTTTTTTCCCTGAATTGTAACCGAGAAACAGAGCAGTAAGATGGGGCACAGCCATGGTGAGCTGTCAAGAAGACATACTGAGAGACCTTTTCCACAGTTCAAGTTTGATTTCTCAGATATTGCTTTTTAAGAGGAAGGGTGAAGGTGATGTTTTTCAGTCAGCGTGGAACCTCGGGCCTCTTCCACTGCTTCACCACCCACTGTAAAACTTCAGTTTTGACTAACTACCGGTCTGTCTATCTGATTGGGAGGGTGGAACAACAAAGACCTAGCTGAGGAGTATCCCCAGTGATGTGATAGCCTGAACCACAGGCAGGCATTACAGGAGACTAGAGCCGGCACTCCTCTCTCCTCCCTCCTCCACCTCTCTACTGCCTCTAAGATTGGAGTAGCGAGCTGCTGATGTGCCACAGACAAATCACTGCAGTGAAAGTTGACTGGACCCAGGGCCCGCTGCCAAAAACTATGAACAAAAGGAGGGCTTTGGAAGAAAGAGACAGAACAGAAGGGAGTCGGCTGCCTCCTTCTTTTGCCTTGTTCTCCCAGCCGCTTTCACACTCCAAAAGGCTTGATCATTCATGTATGCAGGTCAGACAGAGTCAAGCTATAATACATGTTTCAGAAACAAAGGCCCTCGAGCTCGGGGTGTTAAAGTTTGCTATTTTTACCAGCTGGTACGTGTTTTTCGCTTTTCTCGCTCTCTCTCTTCCATGCTCCGTGTGCTGCCAGTGTTTGGTGTAATCACCGAGTTAGAGGCTGTTACACAACTGAAGGTTGTGTAAGTTTATGATTGAGTTTGTGATTGCCATGAGTTTATGATTGCCATTGGCAGTGGCACCTGTCTACTGAGCAATGTCAGATGCAAGTGAAACAGCAGCTTGACTCTCAGCTGGACACTATGTGGTAGTGGCTTGGTCAATAGCAACAAGTGACGGTGTGAGAGCCTTATATACAGACTAGATTTGGACCAACATCAGGCTGATATTGCCTTGAAAAATCAGATATTTTAGATATTTTATAATGGTCGAGTAAGTTAATTCTTCATTTAGCCGCCACTACCACTGATTAGGGGTCATTCTGCCTTAACGAACTGCAAACCCACCAAAGAAGAATTTCATTTGTATGGGCTTCAATGGAGAGCTTTAGCGCCACATGTTGGTCTAAATGTTGTTTTGGAAGTTATCCTACCCTCACAAGAATAAAAATCTGTGGGAAACTGAACCTTTGGAATTTTTGGGAACTTAAATGGTCAAATTTAAAGATATTTAACATTTGCACAAAATATTGGCTATCAATATTTGCTGTCAAGAACCCATATCGGTTGACCCCTAAAACATACAAAAATCAGTCACAACTGTCAAAATGTTTGATGTCTTTGGCAGGTATACCAAGCCCATGAATGCGTGCACATAAATGCACCTGTACCAAATTTAGTCCAATGCGGGGGGAGAAATGTGGTGCGGTCAGCGTTACGTACAGCGTTCCACTCGGACCGGCAGAAGAGTCCAGACTGTGTTATTTCCACCTCAGTGGTATGCTACCTGCTCACTGGCCTGCTCCCCTCCCTGCTGCCTGCCACCTGTGTGGTGCAGCAACACACACACACACAAAACCAGGCCATATCACAGTAGCTACCTGGCTGGAGAGAGGGGGAGTAAACAGATCCATCTCTAGCTCATCAGCTCATGTAAAAAGTGTGTCTGTTTTTAGGGCATTTTTGTGTGTGCATGCATGTAAGTGTGTATTTCATTGTATATACAGTGAATGTATGTGTAACGCTGGGATGGGCACACCTCTGACATCTATCCGGAGTGGGACTCATTTTCAGCCTGGGAGTTTCATGCAAGCCCAGACCAGCCCACTCCCACAGACTCATGCAACCTTATCAGGGGCTCAGGTTGACAAAGAGGGCCAACAACAAATAGGCTTACTTGTTATTGTTTACCCACCTTTATACAATGAAATACCCTGCATCCCCAGAGCCCCTATGTAATTATCTGCTGATAGGATCATGTTGATAGACGTCTTTGCCTCTGGCCTTTGGAATGCTGTGCCTTCAGACTTCACATTTCTGAGAAAAAAATAGGCTATTTTTGTATTTCTTTATGATCTTGAAGTTTGGTTCTAATTTTCTTCTCCCTCAACTATAAAGAATGGGATATTTTGAGATTGAAAGTACCCAGGATACTTGTGGAGTAGCTTTTTGATCATGTAAACTGACATTTTTATTTGTGAGCAATAACTGTACATAATGCTAATAAGAATGCAGCACATTTACTATTGTTTTCTGATGAATTAGACAGAACCCACTCTAAAATGTTCATTCAAGTCCACAAAACTACATGGAGGCAATAAATAATATTCAGAGCAATAATTTGGACTGTTTGATTTATGTGTTACATGAGAAGGCAATGTTCTCGTAGATGGCACTAGGATGCACTATGGGAAGAAGGCAAGCCAGCGGAGGTAGTGTGATGCTCTGGGCAATGTTCTGCTGGGAAACCTTGGGTCCTGGCATTTGTGTGGATATTACTTTGAGAAGTACCACCTACCTCAACATTGCTGCAGACCAAGTACACCCCTTCATGGCAACGATATTCCCTGATGGCAGTGACCTCTTTCAGCAGGATAATGCGCCCTGCCACACTGCTAAAATTGTTCCGGAATGGTTTGAGGAACATGACAAAGAGTTCAAGGTGTTGACTTGGCCTCCAAATTCCCCAGATCTCAATTCGATCGAGCATCTGTGGGATGTGCTGGAAAAACAAGTACGATCCATGGAGGCCCCACCTCGCAACTTACAGGACTTAAAGGATCTGCTGCTAACGTCTTGGTGCCAGATACCACAGGACACCTTCAGAGGTCTTGTGGAGTCCATGCCTCGACGGGTCAGAGCTGTTTTGGCGGCACGAGGGGGACATACACAATATTAGGCAGGTGGTTTTAATGTTATATGTATATGATCGGTATATGTACCATCCATTCATTCGCTCTTCCCTACTTGTATATATGTAAACATGCCATCCATCTGATGTACATCCTGGTTCTAGGTGACCTAGTACCGTAGTAGTTGTTTTTTTATTATAAGGATTATTTTTTTTAATTTTGTTTTTAGACCTTTGTTTTTTGTATTTTGTACCTTGCTTTTGTATTTTGCACATTCTTGTGATACTGTTATGCTGCTGCAATCCCAGAATTTCCCCATGGGGATCAATAAAGTATCTTTCTATCTATCAGATGTGTGTGTGTTTGTATCTCAATACCTGTATTTAAGTCTTGTTGCCATGGAAATGTCACAGGAAGCCATTTATATTTGCTCCAAATCTTGTCCATTCACTTCTCTTCAAGCTTGCTCTACCCTCTTGAGGGCCGAAACAGCCTCTTAATCATCGGCAGCACAATTAAAACCTGTGATTAATCCTCACACCCATTTCCGCCGACTTCTGGCGTTCACCTAGGAAGCCATTTTGTGATGTTTTGTCTTTGAAATACAGTGGATGGAATGACACAGATGGTGACTCCCTGGGCTTGTCGTGTCTATAAGCCAAGAACAATACTTGGTAGTAGAGACAAAAACAAAATTGGGTAGAATAGAAATAGATAGATGGAATAGATAGAAGCCGTTGTGGGAGATGATGAGACTCCAGTTCAGAGTCAATATGATTTCAGTGCTCTGACCCGCATTGTCCTCTGGTGGCAATGAAAAGGCAAAGAATGGAGGGGAGCGGGAGGTCCTTCTTGGTCATGCCATGGGGTAGACATGTTTGGATGTGATAGCAAGGCACAGATTAATGAGACTGACTAAATTGATCCCTCTAAATCTGGATAGTAATTGCTTTTGTGTGGGTTATATCTTATTCGGCAGCTAACAATATCCGTAACATGGTTCTTTGTAACCTATTTTAGAAAACTACTTTCAAGGTTGTACAACAGAATTACAGCCAAGTCACCATATATGAATTCATTTGCATCACTAGATGATGCAGACTGGCTGAGGTAATATAAAGGTCGTAAGTATTATGCGGACTACAGTATCAACTTCAATCAATCCTTTCCACTACATATTTGACTAAAGCGTTGCCCCTTGATGCAGGATCATGTAGCTCAAAAAGTCCACCAGGGAAGATAATCCACTCCCTCGCCTGTACAAGCTGGCACCCCTCCACCACTCTGTGTTCAGGGCTGGAAATAAAGGGGGTCAGATTTATTGGTATTCAATCACACACTAAAGCAACGGTCGTTCCCAGCGATTGCTTTCAGGCAAAGCGACTGTCAAGACCTCTGTCTGTAGGAGCGCAGGGCGCAGAGGAAATGAAATCACACTAAAGCCAGTGCTGCCTTTTCATCACAATAAAAAAGGTAGCTGGTATTATCCCCTCGCAAGAAAAAAAAAGGAGAGGTGAACTGTCAGCACTTAATAGACCTGATGAGGAAAAGCGCTGAAAAGGTCAGTGCATCTTCCAAAGTTAAACCAGGGAGAACAGCTCCGGTGACAATGGAGTAATAGTGCTTTTAAGCTTGATCAGACGTGTGTAGAGCAGAGCTCCTTGGGATTTCTTTCATCTCTTCATCTCTCTTCACCTTCATATGGATGAGGCAAGTCATCGTTATGCAGTCTCATTTTTACAATATCATGTCACTACTTACTGATAGTATTGTTGACTTTGTGTGCTTTGGTGGGCCTAAATTAAACCAAGGCTAAACAAAAAGTCTCTGAGCTGAGCAGACATTCCAAAAAATGCATGGCTTAGTGGAATAAAAAGAGATACTACAACAGCTGGCGGAGAAAATGGGACCAGAGGCTCATTGCATAAAAACTGATGAACATGAACTCCCGGCATAACGAGATTAACTGTATTTTCACATGAACTACATGAAATTGCGACATCGTGTACGTCCTGTCAATTGGGAGAACTTACAATCAAAGTCCACCCTATAGAAATAGAGACAGAGATGGCAAGAAAGAGGGCAGAACGGAGAAGATAAAGGGTGACCATTATCACAGCACACACTGCCCCTGGCATTGTACCATTTGCAATTAGCGTGCTTTATGTCCTTTTCAGGCTCCGATAGTCAAAGAGCCGTTTAATGTGAAGACTGTGAGTCAATATTTACCTTCCCTTCTCCTGTGAGCAGTGACACCAGAGGATGTGTGCCAATGTGTTTGTGTGTTTATGGTAATGTGTGATTAAGTCCTTTTGCCGAGAAAGATGGTTCCGAGTGAATGCGGCTGTGTTGTGACGACTGCTCAAAATAAATGGGAAGATGGAATAATTACAATAATCACCCTTCCCGCTTAGGAAAAAATATTTTTGCATTACATTATCATATCATCACCCTGATGAAAATGAAAAGGGTCGTTAAGGTCTGTGTTGGTGTTGCGAAACATTAGTTCTGAAAGTTGGGGGACAGGGTGGATAGAAGAGGAGGAGAGAAAATGCCTTCACATACATTGAGAGATGATCCTCTTGCACCTTTCTTCGTTGACTATTTTTTGCGGATAATTCCCACCATCTGTCGGTTTACCCGCAAGACCCGGGGAAGCCATGCTGAAAGCCTCGCCACTGAGGCCTCCCTTACGTGTGTATCCTGATTGCATTTCCACGCACTCCCGCTGACACGCAATCTACAGGCTGGCGTCACTATGGGCTGCCCCCCAGCATTCACAGCGTGCCCCTCAAGCTGTTCCATTTTCCCTGACAAATATCACCCCGGGCTATCAGCCGAAGATGCAAGCCAACTCTCAAAGCATGGGGCGGCTTTGTCACCAATTAGCCAAAGTTGCCTTTTCTTTCTTCATGTAGCCATGCTCTCCTCTTCTCTCCTCTTTCTCGCTCATTTGATGCCATCCTTCCTGATTGATTTCCCTTGCTCCATCTGCTGCTCCCAGGCTGGCATTCAACTGGCGTCTCTCACCACCCGCGTGATCGATGAGCTTCCACCTGTGGCAGCCTTTGCTTTGCTGAAACGTCGACCTCCCCATCTGCACCATTTGCTTCACTCGTCCCGGCTTAATTGCGGTCGGCCATCTTGTTTGTGTTTTGACTGCGGCCCCTCTCTATCAGTCACCCCCTTGTTTTCTGTGCAACATAGGCCGATTCGCCAGGTTAGAGCTGCGCACAGAGAACACAGAGAGTTTAATCTTAGCTTTGTCAGTGAGAAGAGGAAGGGAATCGAGTCTCAATTCTGCTCCGAAATCTCCTGCTTTCTCTCATTTCTTTCCTGCTTACTCTGTGGACTGCTTCAGACCGTGTCAGATTACCACGGCTTCGCAATAAGTCAAATTGGAAGCGGAGTGAAAAAAGAAAAAGAAAAAAAGTTCTATCCTTGGTCTTGTCAAGTCTCACTCAGCATCGTGGTGACAGGGCTCTGATGAGCTACCAGCACAAACAGCTTGAGCAATGGTATTACAGCAGCAGGCGCATCAGGACTCATTTCCTAGTAATTTGGTGTCGTCGGCGCTGTATTAACTCCATAGGTGGTCCCGTCTGTTTGGAAGGCTAAATAAATAAATAAATGTCATAACACCAGTCCAATTCACAGGAGATCTATAAAGTACTGATGACTAACACCCCCTCCATGCTGAAATCAGCCTTGATGCCCCCTCAGTTCCTTCAGGTAGCCTCCAAGGGCCCATATTAAAAGTCCTGCATGTTGCAAATTAAGGCTTCCCATGGTAGGGTAGGATCTGCCTGTGTAGGCAGTGGCATTAGTCCCACGTTCTGCTATCAGCAGGGGGTTATGGGGCACTGCAGGGGGCATCGCAAACCTCACCACCTCGTATATCAATATTGCACCTATTACAGTAGCGGGGGTCTTTGAGTGGACAAGGGGATTACGGTGCTTTTTTGAAGCTCAGCAGGCAGGTGTTTGATTGAATTGGAATCCCAAGAAGAGGGAGGGATTGAGGGATGGAGGAGTGGAAGGATGGGAGGAGGGTTTCCCGGTGTCTGCGTCGGCAGCGTTGTCTTCTGAGCCTTGCTGCGGTCGTAGCATCACCAACTCTCTCCCACACCCCCATGCCTGCGACTCTTGTTTCTGACTCAATGCACAAACAGGCTGTCCAGGAGAGGGCCACAGGGGGGTCACCTGATGCATGGAGATGCAAGGATCTCTTATCAGTCACCCAAAAGTCATGCGTCATTTTCAACAACAGCCCGGGGTTAGAGAGCAAAGCTGGTTTGACGGAGACTAAGACTGTGCAAGTGTGCAGTTGGGGATCTTCTCAACGCCTGGCACTCTCTTTGTCTCTCACCTCCTCTTTTTATATCTCTCCATTTCTCATACACAGACACCCCCTGTGAGTTCGGAATGGAGTAGTCCTCAACAAACGCAGCGTGACTGGGACTCAAGTTGCGTTGCTGGACTGCAGTAACACTTACAGGGAACGCCAGAGAGGATAAAGTGAAAACAACATTGTGCTGTATCATAATTAAAGTACAGAGACGCAGCAGAGATGCACAACCTCTGACCAGCAGGCCAGGAAGGGGGGTGTTTTTGAAGACAAGCCTCGACAGAATGGAAGGATGTTGCAGTAGTGGCCAGACCAAATGTAAACTAATGCAAATCTAATGCCAGTAGTATTTAGTGGGTGTTCGGGTGATGCACTGTATCCTCTGGGGGCCAGCGTGGAGGACGTCAGCTCTCTGGCAACAGTCCCAGCTCATCAAATTACATCGCCACAATGTTCTGACAGACGACCAAAGTTTCGTCATGGTAACGTTACAACTTTATTAACGTTGTCACAACTGGAAAAGAGACATTTCAGGATCTCTTCAGCCAAGAACATACCAGGAAATTATTACTCCTTTTGCTGTCTTTGTTTATAGTTTGTAGTTAACCTGAACACCTAGCCTAGGTTGCCAGGTGGTAATTTGATGACCAGCTGGTAACAGTGGGCATTTACTACCAGAGGGCCTAACTATAACATGATAATGAACTTATCACCAAAAGACGCAGCCACAATGTTGGCAGTTGGTAAATCACAAAGGTTCCAATAAATGACATTGGGATTAGGTAATGTGTTAGCTGGGGTGGCAGCTGATTGCACTTCTTTGTGTTTAGATAATGTCAGCATGATGGCTAGCGGGCTGATTCTTTAATTGCATTTGTAAATCAGTGGGGAAAAAAAGCCAATGTTTGTCACAAATATATATATATATATCCTTCCAAGGCATCCCTGAAATGTAATATATTTACCAAGCTCAAGCTATACTGATTTCAGATATTTAATCTAAAACAGAAATGTTAACGGATTAATTTGTCAGCTATATTACGGGTATCATAGTTGACATTCTTGCTGTTTCAGGTCTGTACTCCATGCCTAGAATTAAATACCATGTGATATTTTTTAAAAAGAAAATGCATATATACAGTATTTAACAAATAATTGATTAAAATGTGACTAAATGCCATTTAATAATGATATTATATCAAATTATATTAAACCTTGCTGGAGCTAGAGATCTGTAGGACAGGGGGGACTTGAGGACTGGGTTGGGAACCAATGATCTAAAACATCAACAGTAAAGGTCAGGTTTTGGTGTCAGTCTCTCAGAACCAAAGAGCAAGGGCTTCTTTCTAGACTCACAGGGGGAAATCCATCGTAGAAGAGGAAGAGATACCGATGTCTCCACCAACAGTAGCCTCAGTAGTACACAATGCAACGCAGTGGCAAGAGACAATGCGTTTTGCATAAGGAGAGCGACTCTCACTTTATCTCCTGGCAATGACAGCTAGCACTACCTTTGAAGTTAGCTTGATATTGGATATTTGGCGGGTATTTTATTTTTTTATTTTTCCAAATACTAGAACATTGAGGAATATATTTATGATTAGGGTTACTTACAGTAATCACAAATATATCCATTAATGTGCTTTTACTTGTTTGATTTACAAGTGATTGTATGTGGAAAACAAATATCCACAGAATATCCAATACCAAGCTAACTTTACTACCGATTTCATACTCATGTACTCATGTGACTAGCTAAATGGAACTGGGGGTTGTTGAAAGGCAAATGTACGAAATCACTGAAGTAAAAGCAGAAGAGACAGGTTGAGGGAAAGTAATTGCAACCCTTCATCACAAAATAACAAACTGAACTTATATTCTTTAACTGAGCTCACTCTTCTCAAGCTATATCTCCTAATGCTTTGGATAGGATTAAAGACAAGACAGCTTCCTGTGTCACAGTTACCTAAATTTGGATACAAATCTACCTTATTAGAAAATTCACTTTTACTTCTAATATTACTGAGCATTTTCTAGCCTGGGTGTTATTTATTTATACACCTATTTATACGCCTATTCCATAGACTTGATTAAAAAAAACCTTCTAATTGGCAAAGCTGACCACAGGCTCTTGACTCACATACCTAAAACAACATGAGCATTTACAGTAGAACGGCTGCAGGAAAACAGAAGTAGCCTGAATCATGTTATGACTAAGAGAATAAGTACTACATTATTTCCAAGTGCCTCTTTTGTTGCATGAATGTAGTGTCAGGGACGAGGCTGCAGCAGAGAGCGCTCCTCTATGAAGGTGAAGTCTCACACTCGGCAGGATGCAGGAGCAGATATTGAAATAGAACATGTCTGGCGTCTGTTGCCTCTGGGGAGCCGTGGCTCTGTTAATTAACGGCTTGCACAAATAGTCTGGAGACCTAGACAGTAAAAATCAAGCCTAATTGTGTTAAGCCTTCCACCGGATCCTCAAAAAATCCATGTATATGAAATTTAAAGCCACTGACGAGACTACATTAGGATACTGATGCCACATACTCAACACCATTCGAACAAGCCATCGGAGAATCCTTCATTGATTCTTTTTGTTGATTTGTTGTTGCATGAAAAAGGCTGTCTAATGTATTCCAGCAGCGTGTTGTAATGCATGTACTGCCACGAGAAGCATGTCGATCCTCTCATGTATTATTCAGAAAATGGCTTTCATGGCCACATTCTTGTGTGCTAACGATCAATAATTTTCACATGTAAATATTGCATAACATGGGCATACTACATGGTGAGACTGCAGCAATGTGTGTGGAAATTTGTATCTCAACGCACTGATTTACTGTTGACTACAAAGTCCTGCAGTTCTATGTGTGCTCTACTGAGTGTCCGCACAGTCCCTACCGCTTGACCCTAATGGGGATGGATGGAAAGTGACACATGTGACAGGGATGTGTGAGCCAGACCTCTCGCTGCCGCTCACTTTTCCAGTTGCGGAGTGACAGTAGGAGTAGAGAGTCAGTTTAGATTGCATGTCACGGTCAAACCGGCTGGCAGGGCCAGTGCGCCAGTACACACTCACCTGAGAAAGGGTGAGGAAGGCGGTGGGGCGGAAACATCACATTGACACTCCCTCCTTAGAAGCCACTCGCTTGATTGCCCCCCCCGCCCACATCC
>OOFE01001026.1:1734-15964 GCA_900323365.1 Monocentris japonica | reverse complement strand
TTCTCTCTATCCATCTATCTATCATAAAGTATCTATCTATCTATCTATCTATCTATCTATCTATCTATCTATCTATCTATCTATCTCTCTATCCATCTATCTATCTATCTATCTCTCTATCTATCTATCTCTCTATCCATCTATCTATCTATCTATCTATCTATCTATCTATCTATCTATCTATCTATCTATCTATCTATCTATCTATCTCTCTATCTCTCTATCCATCTATCTATCTATCTATCTATCTATCTATCTATCTATCTATCTATCTATCTATCTATCTATCTATCTATCTATCTATCTATCTATCTATCTATCTATCTCTCTATCCATCTATCTATCTATCTATCTCTCTATCCATCTACCTACCTACCTAGCTACTGACCGACCAACTAACCGACTGACTGACCAACTGACCGACCTCCCTCCCTACCTACCAACCTATCAACCTACCCTATATGTACTGTTCCCAGGCAGAGAAGATTAAAAAGAAGAGGAGTTCTGTGCTGGGTACTCTCCATGTGGCTCACAGCTCCTCTCTAGACCAGGTTGACCACAAGATCCTGGAGGCAAAGTGAGTCACATCATCACATATGCAGGCTTTCTTTGTGTATATGTATGTCCGTTTATTTAGCTGTTGCTGTAAATATGTGACACATACTATAGCTCAATTACACTTTTGCATCTCCCACAGAAATGCCTTGTCTGAGGTGACAGCCTGCCTACGGGAGCGACTCCACCGTTGGCAGCAGATTGAACGTCTATGTGGCTTCCCCATCCTCAGGAATACTGGCCTGGCAAACCTTACTGCTACACTCTACTCAGACCCCAATGTACAGGGGTTGCCCAGGGTGCCCCAGCCATCTTGTTCATGCCACAGTTCAGTCCATGGATCTGTGGAGGATCTATTAGAAGACCCTGCTCCTCCCATTACGCAACAGATGCCAGGTTAGTAGCAAGAATGATGAGTTTATGACAGTTACTGTAATGACAACGATTATTACTGCTGTGTCAAAGTTGATGATAATAGTAATGGACGCTGACCATTATATTTATATATTTGTTTGTTATGTTTTGTTTACAAAACTATGGAGTGAACATTATTGAACAACATATGTGTATACTTTGGTTTAGTTTTGTTGTGCACTTTCCCCCCCCTTTTCTTCTATTGTGGGTACTGAGACAGGGTAAATGTTTGTAATGTATGAAGGGTAGGCATAATAAGCTGAGGCTTCAGCCTACACCTTTTCGGTCTATGAAATTTTGTGTTGTTTTTTCTGTTTTTTTAATTTAATGAAGTAGCAAGATTTATTAATTTCAATGCACAAACCCATGTTCATCTGTTATGATGGTGTACAATGACCGAAATACATCTAAATCAATCACATATTAGTAAGACTAATGATGTAAATATTAATGCAGTCAAGAGGACAAAATTGTAACTGAACAGTTTCACTGATCGGTTCACCTTTGGCGTTCTTCCAGTTCCACCATTGAAGCGCTCTCCTCGGACTAAGGGTTCCACCATATGTCGTTCACGTCGTTCCGGGGTCATCACCCAGCCTTCAGCCTCCATGATGTCCTCAGACCCTGACCTTCTTATCCCCATCCGAGCTCCATTTCCTTGCTTTGAGGAAGAGGAGGGGCTCTTCCTCAACCCTCAGAAAAGACTGTACGTCTCCCAGCCCACAACTTTTAGATACCAATATTATGTCTGTTTTTATGAATGATGCGTGTATTGATACCAACTTACCTTCTTCCTTCCTTCCTTCCCTCCCTCCTTTTTTTTTCCTTCCTCTCTCACTGACAGAGACTCACAGGAGATGTTTCCAGACAGAATGTTTCCGTCCACCATCGACTCCTCTTCTCGAAAGATCTATCGTGATGAAATGGAGCTGTTTGCAGACAGCTCCATTAGAAAGCCCTGCAATAAAGAATTAGAAGCTTCTGTTGAGTCTCCAGTTTGCAAGATCTCCATAGAAGAGCTAGAAGCTTCTGCAGAAGTTGCCAGCATGAAGATGGTGAAAGATAAAGCCTTGGATATTTCTATGGAAACTCCTAGTGTGGTGATGTCCAAAGAGGAGTCTTTGATGGAAACTGCCTCAAGGAAGACATCCAGAGACAGAAGTGAAGTTTCACTGGATGCTCCAGCTAGAAAGGGGCTTTGTGATGAGTTGGAAGCCACAGCAGAGTTTGCAGCTAGGAAAATAGAGAGAGATCCAATTGGGGTGTTGATGGACACTGCTTCAAGGAATACACACAGAGACAGAAGTGGTTTGCCACTGGATGTTACAGCTAGAAAGATGCTTCGGAATGAATTAGAAACATCAACAGATGTGGCAACTAGGAAGATATCACGAGATATGATGGGGGGTTCAATGGACAGCGCCTCAAGAAAGAAGCTACGAGATGAAATTGAGCTTCCGTTTGACTCAATATCAAGGAAGATTACCAAGGATTCAATGGGAATATCTTTGGACACAGGTTCTAGAAAGATAGCTTGGGATAAAGGAGAATATCAACTTGATTCCTCTGTGAGAGCATTATCAAGGGACAAAATCGCTGACACTGTTGGAGCCCCGGCAAGAAAGATATCTAGAGATGAGCTGGAGTATTCTCCTGACAGTGCCTCCAGAAAGATGCTACCTAGAGAGAAAATGGAAGCACTCATAGATATTTCCTCCTGTAAGGTCTCTGGAGAGAAGCAGGAGTTTGGTTTAGAATCTTCAGCAAGGAGGACATTGAGAGATGAGCTCGAGATGTCTGCTGGCTCTCTCAAAAGAAGAAAACCAAGAGATAAGATTGACAGTTCCATAGACACACCCATGGGAAAAATCTCCTGGGACAGAGTTGATGTTGCCATGGAAACACCTAAACAAAGTATATTAAAGGAAGACTTTGCTGCATCTGAATCGAGTTCATCTCCAGGTCTGATAGGACAGCCAGACCTTACCATAACCTCCCTGGTGCCATGTAAACCATCATCAGACCTTTTCACTGCTGGTCCATTAAGCCAGCTTGTGTACGATGGAATCCTGGAGAAGTCTTGCAACTCCATGGCTGCAACCCCGACCAGCCTCGGTGACATCTCTGCCTCAACACCCAACTTGCCACAGAGCATGCTGCTAGAAGAGGTGGAGCCATCATTATCACCACCAAGGATTGCCATCCCATCTCTGACTGCATCACTGCCGGAAATTGGACAGCAGAAGATCAAGGATAAAGAGAAGGGCAAGAAATCCTTAAAGCTCAAGAACCTTTTTAAAAAGAAAAAAGAGTCAACTTCAGAGAGGCTTCAAAGTAGCCTTCAGAAACTCTGACAGTCAGCTGAGAATAATCCTTTTTTACATTTTGTGGAACTACGAAATTTCAGGTTTGGAACCTCACTGGTGAGACCTAAAAGTAAAAGGACATGAATATTTTTCAGAAGACATCCTCATGTCTTAAGGATGGAGTTTTTCAAAATCAGTGGTGCCTGGACATTAAAATGAAATGAAGTAATAGAGATGAAGAACACATGGAGCATATGGATATTACTATGAGTTTGTTTCAAAGCAGTGATGGAACTGTGATAGAAGATGTCACACATGAATTATGTAGTCTGGACGAGATGTCAAGAAAATATATTTGTAAACTTAAGTTTACAAATATATATAACTTAAGGTAAGGTGATTGATATGAAACTCTCAATGAAGAGTTTGAGCTATTTTTTGATATGACATATTTTATATATGAAGCAAAATTTTGTCTCTGTTATTAAGCCTTAAGTAGACTGATGATAGGTACTATATATATCTTAGATGTAGATTTTTAATGCCTTGCTTATGGTTGAAGGATTAAACAGTAATAGAACAGAGGTTGTGCATCTGTGTAACAGAAGCCACACTTAAATTCACTTTAAACCTCTAATTGAAAAATTTACTTCAGGAATAAAAAAATGTGTCCTGCTCTGAGGAAATATTGTATTTAGTTTCATTGAGAAGTTTTTGGTTTTAATTTTTGCCAATAGTTATTTGAGTTTATAAAGTGTTTGCTTGGTAAAATCACCTGGCTTTGGTTAACAGGGATAGCAGTATAGCTAGTTAAAAAATAGCCTACTGCTGATTTTTGACTTAAAGCTTTTTTGAGTGGATATAATTCTGGTTGAGTGCATTTTAATGCATATTTTGTATGCTTTTTTTTATAATTTGGAGAATTTCTTGTTTACTTTAATTGTTTACAGGCTTGAAGTCAGTGCCTCAAGTAATTTCTTAAAATTCAATCAACAATTCAGAAAGTTAACTTGCCTATTGAAAAGGCATTTGTTTCATTATGTCTTATATATTTATTTTTTTGACTCTTTCAGTGTCATGAAAGCGTTTCAGGAATATTTTAATAAAATGTTGTCTTTTGGAATTCCTAGACAAGGAAATGCACTGATTTTTTCATTGAAAGTCAGCTGATATATCATTGTATGATGATGTGTTGATAACTGATGATACATTTGGAAATAAATGTGGACATGGTGGTTAAATTAGGGGATGTTATTTTGTTTTATAGAAGTGAACTTAAATATTATTGGCACATAAAATCTTTTAACCCTTGGTACCACAAATCGGATCTTCTAATGGCTGCCTAAACAAAGAGAAACCATACAGAATCTACTCCTTGTTTAGGCAGACATGGAAAAATCAGAACTGCACCACAAAGGGTTAAAATTAGATTTATTGTATGAATACAGCCAAAGATCTCTCGGAAGTCCTTTAGTCCAATTGTTGTTTTGCTTGTGCCACCAGGGATCCAGATTTTTTCACACAGCACAGCGGGCTGATCAGTACCCATAATGCAAGGTAATTCTTGATCATAATATAAATTTCAAGAAGCCACAGTGAATTTATAATCAGGATACTACAGCATAATTCAACTTGGGGTGGTGGGCAGGATAAGAAAGCCTACTGGGGTCAATCCTGCCCTGATGGCCTTTTGATGTATTACTTAACCTTTCCACTAGAGGTCAGGCGAGTTTCACTCGAGGCTAGAATGGTTGTTCATATACTACTTTCTTTCCATTCTCCTCTTTTTGTCCCAGCACAACAACAACTTTATTTTATTTTAATTTAAGTTGTAAAATACAAAAGAAATATTTTCTAAAATCATTTAACACATAATTGTCCATTCTATGCCAACAGAAATAGAGAAAAAACAAAGGAAAGCCGCTCTTAGAATAAAACAGACAAATGACTAATCCAAATGATGACCCACTTTGCATGGTTCTGACCCAGGAGGAGAACAGTTAGAGTTCTGGAGAGAACCAACAGGAGCCAACTCAGACCAGATCTCATGCAGATCATACACAGGACAGTCAAGGGTCAGATCTGATTGAGTTGCATGTTTGATTTTTTTTTCTTTACATTTGGTCTCTCGAAAGCAAATGTTATACACTTGATAAATCACACAAATGCATGAAAATCAATAGCAAACTGAGGTCAAACTTTCCATTGTTACAAGTTTCATATTGAAAAAGAAGCAATATTTGTTCCTACAAAATGAAAGCTACATAATTTCATTAATCTAGGTACCTCTGGCATCTGCTATGGACCTTCTGTGTTTACCACAACAAATTACTGGAAAAATGTGTCTGGCAGCAGCTGTTTATTGTACTTTCATATTTGTTTTATCTCTTTTGTTACTTTCAGGTCATCAGAGATCATGCAGCAGTGTGACAGGTAGAAAGAAACAGTAGTGGTGTCCGTAAAACTGACACTTTGACAGTGAGTTACATACACATTAGTATTCAGATATCATTGAGCACGCAAATTTTCCAAGTCTAGAAATGTAATGTAACATTTAAACACCATATCCAATTTACATTAACTTGGAAAAACATCAAAATGATGAGAAACCTGATTGAGATACTGAGGCATCCAAACACCTCACATTTTGTGGTCTATGTGAGATGAGCTATTCTTGAGTTATTCTTCAGAATACTTCCAGCGCACTAACACACTCATTAAACAGATGGTTTGGGGGCTAAACATATCTCAAGAATTCAGATGCAATATGGTCACTGAAATGAGCTTGACTATAGCTAGAAATATACCGGAAATCCACAGTAGCATCCTGTAGTTGTGGTTGCTGCAGAGATGATAAATTCTAAACAATGGTGGGTTTTACATGCCATATCACTCAATGGTCCATTTACAGTTGTAGAGTTTCACTCCAAAATGAGATATCCACCATTTGAAAAAATCAACATCTACTCTGACTAATTGAAAATAAAAGTCATTGTTGAATATTGTGACCGTCTATGCTTTTTAAATTTTGACAAATGAACATCAGGTATAAAACAATTGCCAAAATGGATACATAGCATTTTGGACTGAAACTCAAACTGTCTGCCTGGTGGTATGCAAAGGTATGCTATTTTTCTATTTTCTATTTGTATATTCTCTATGTATGAGCTGTGTTCTCAGCATCTAAGATACGTTACAGGAGGAGCATGGTGAAGCTGAATGCCACTAAACTGTAGCTTCATGTTGAGCTCTGCAGTGGTACAAGGGCCTGTTTGTCAGTGTGGGTTTCATGTGTATCATAGTGTTCACATGTGCCTCATGATGTGGCTGAGGTTAAACTTTTTGTCAAGTCTGTATTGTGCTGTAAATTTGTGGAAATTCTTAAGTTAAGGAAGTAAATTAAATGAAACCATATCAGTTTTGGCATTTGCGTGATATTTTCAATGGAACACCTTCATTATTTTGGGTCTATTTCTATTACTCTGTACCAGAATCAGCTCCAAATGGAGTATGAGGTCAACATAAATGAACAAAACTATATTGGTGAAGTACAGAAGAAATAATAATAGTAGACTGTTTTTTTTTTTTATGAGGGCAGTTCCTGAACAACAGTCAACATTTTCCAGTCACATTAGAGAGTGATGCTAACAAGACAAACGTAGGATCACGTTAGTGATGACTAACAGTCATCTAACAAAAAGGTAACGGATCAATTTCAATCAACAGATTCTTTGAAAGTGAACCTGCAGTAGATTGCAATCATAGAAACAAGGAGGCTGTCCATCGAGAGGATTCTGTACATTTGATCAATTTTTAATTTGTTCTTTAAGCTGTGGAGGGAAACAAAACACCTAAACTGCATCCAATCCACTGTAAGTCTACATGATGAAAAGAACAAGCATGAAGCCATATGGACTGTGGTTCATGCCACAAACATTGTGGATAGTCCAAAGCAGTTCACAGAAAATACAACGATAAGACAGAGCTGTACACACAGAACTACATGACCTGCATTATAATTTGTCATCTATTGCACGCCCAGCCGTCCTGGTGGGGGGATGCCTCTTTGAATTGCCCCACACAAGGTTTCTTCCATTTTTTCTCCTATAGGGTTTTTAGATAGATTTTCCTTGTCTTCATAGAGGCTGGTGGTGCCGGCCAGGTAAGGCTACCTTAGGCAGATTACGTAGGCTTGCTATGTCCTCTCTGTTAAATCCTTTCAGTCCCTTCTACCTGTTACTATTTTCATGTACTTTTGTTCTAATCATATTCTGTAAACATCTTATTTGCCATAATTTAATGATAATTGTGTCATAAAACAGTCTGACCTATAGGGCGCTTAAGTCCTTTGAGGCTTATTTGTGATAAAGGGCTATATAAATAAACTTGACTTTACTTGTCTGTGGTCTTATATGATCGGGCAGTGTGTAAGGCATAGGTTGAGCTGTCATGCTGCTGCCTCTTTCATTTTGTGTATACTAAAATGCTTATCTGCAACACCATGCTTCTATCAAACTAAAACTAATCCTGTTAGTTGTTATACATGGTTAATCAATACCCTGTTTATAAAAGTGAATGCTGTAAAGAATTGCAATATATGCATGTATGTATATGTATATGTAGCCGGGTAATGAATGATGGAACCGGACACAGAGCAAAATTCTTTTGTGGGTCTTTTATTCCCCGACTGTACTCAATAAAGAACAGCATTAATCCTGTAATCTTGAGAGTTCAAGATAATCACAGTGATAACAAAACAGAATAGTCATTTTCCCTTTTTTTCTGTACTTAATTAAAATCAGTGAAACAAATAAGGAAGCAGATATGTCTCCTATGAATAACCTTTCCTGAAACACCTTCCTTAGCGAAAGCTTAACATTGACGTTTAGCTCCAAACTGTTCACAACAGTACTAATAAACAATGGTGCAGGTAGGCCACCCAGAGTAACACAGTACATGAACGATTACAGTAGACAGGCTTTAACTCGATACCTCCTGCAGATAACTCAACCTAATGACCTCCAGCCATTAGATATCTATAGACAACAGTAGTGGCTTAGTGGCTTGTTTCTAAATAAAGAAAATAGAAATACAACACAAATAAATACATTTGTTAAACCACATAACTTATAGTTAGTTACCTTACAGTAAAGTGCATTAGTTCACTTGGAAATATACATTCATGAACAAAATATACTTTTACAAACATTCTTACATGAGCTCAAAATAAATTCAGAAGAAAGTCATGAACTCACTTTCATTCCAGTGTGCAGCCTGCGCGCTAAGACACACACCTGGAACTCAACACGGCATTCTATCTCCCCTCTGAATGAGGCAGAAGCATACAAAATGGACACAGTTTATTGAAATAGTCAGAATACACCACTATGATGTGATTCTATCCATAAGTGTACTTTATCACCACTTACGCTGTCCCGCTGTTCAGTTTTGCCCCCAGCGTGGTGGGGATATCACACACGGAACCTGTTTTACCAATCTCCGCGGTCATTCGTTCTCCGGTACTCCCACTTCCTGGTGCGTAACGCCTTACGGGAGCTCCGCGCTCTTGCGTGCTCTACCCTTAAACTGATCTTAAAGTGACAGCGTTAACTCAACAAAAAGAAGCAGCTATTACAGTACTAATTCCCCAAGCAAATCATGCCCCGCTATCGAAACAACCCAAAAACACTCCCTACCCATTATTCACCTGGCTACATATATGTCTACGTATATATAATGTAGTAGATTAAATGCAATCATACTTTATTTTAAATTAAACAAAATCTCAAAGAATACATAAAAGTATACAGAAAATTGTAACAAAGTAAGTAAAATAAGCTGTTTCAAAATTTCACTCCTAACCAGTGTGCCCACCAAGTATTAACTCTTAGGTTATAAATTATTGTTAGCCAGAGGTTAAAAAGAATAGAAGTAAGTTAAATAGTTTATATTTGTATCTGTAATTATGTACAATATAGGCAACAGGGTCTTTTCTCTGGGTATGATGCTAACTGATGGGCTGGGCATTCATTTCAAACAAGTGTCATCAGAAAACGCTTGAAGATGAGTACGATCAAAGAAACCAAAGCCCTTTACATCACACCTACCTCCAACTTGGTGCTACATTTTCCACCACAGTCTGGAGCCTTACAATGCCTAGTGAATTTGTAGGCTATACGATGCAATTGGTGAAGGCCATTAGAGACAAAAAAATTATTAAATGGATCTTCTGGTGCCTATAAACCTGGAATAGACAACCTTCCAATTAGTTCATAGGGTCAGGATAAAAGCATGTCTGTACAATGTAAAGCAAAAGATGCAGCAGTCCAAGTTGTCCTAATGGGTGGGAAAACCAATTGATGGGCAGCTGTCATTTCTGTGCGCGTGTGTGTGGCTTAGGAAATAATTGCTATAGCAAGAAGCGATGATTTTTCTGCAAAGACAGCAAATTGATCATATACAGTATGTACTGTAAATTCAATGGTATGATAGTTGTGCCAACGTGATTCAGGTGTTTTACTAGAGCATGCCCAGCTACACAATTTTTCAGCCGAAAAGTGATTTTAGTGTATGCATTATCCTTTGGAAAAAAGTGAGGATGTCATAAAGTAAGAGGAGACCATATGAAACATATGCAATAGATAGAAATAATGGCGTGGCATTGATTTTTACCGTACATTTGAATTTAATTTGGAAAATATGCCATTTGTTAATGTCTTCTGTGTATGGTATCACCAGTTTTTTTTTTTAGCTGAGATCTAAATTGATTGCGCACTTTGATTTAAACTACTTTATATGTCTCCAGGCACTGTTGCCTCCATTCAGAATGAGATCTCTATAGTAGAGGTGGAGTCAATCAACATGACTTAGCACCCTTGACTGTGACTGCAGATGGTCAATTGGAGTGTATATAAAATGTTTTAATAACTGCTTCCGTCTTGTTATTTCCACTTATCGTTACTCGTTATATTCAAGACTGAAAGCAATCTTGAATTGAATGAATTACTAATTCAATTCTGAAACCAGTGTTGAATTCTATATCTGTGGTAAAGGCTCTAACTTAAGAAAATGACTGTTACTAGTAAAAAAACAAGTTGTGTCTTTAAAAAAAGATACATTAATGGCTAATCAATTTTAAGATTTGTTTTAGGTATATTAAGTTAGTAGAACAATATTTTCCAAAATTCTAAGGAGCAGCATTATCTAAAATAAAGTCCATCATACTTTTTATGTGATTTGATACAAATAGAATGGAGCTTTACATCCTGCTTGTATTGATGGCAGCTTAGATACTGAAGTCTGCGCTATGTGTTCTCTTCCTCTGGGCCTCTGTGGTGCCTGACAGATATCCAAAGCAGAACGGAGCAGAACAGAACAGAGATCCCATCCTGACTGGAGGATTTGGCAGATGGAAAAGGGCAAGATTGAAGTTGAAGTTTCACATCTACAGCTACAGCACCATAAACCATATGCACCCATAGCCTATTCAGTAAGGCTGAATAGAACATTTCAGATAATGCAAAATGTATTTCAGGTCTATGGTAGGGGATAAAGTCACATGTTACTAAAATAATGATGTTTACTTAAGAGCCAGGGTGATACACAATCTGTTGATCTGGACGTCTGACTGTGACTGACACTAGCAGGGTCTTTGCCAATTGTGAGGCTAATTTAATTTACGATTGAAGAACCCACACAGCATTTGATAAGTTTGAGAGGACATTTTCTAGCTCATGGGGCTTTTCTGGAAAACCAAGTGACACTGTGATAAAATTCTCACACAGAGAATGATGGAAAATATCATGAGTTGTCACAGATACACAATATATTTGTAGATTTTATATCATAGATTCAGCTTGACCTATACATGGAAAATAATTTTTTTTATAAGTTTCATAACTGATAGTAATACCAAATACTGGGCTGTTTTAACAAAATTACAAACATTACATCTGTAAACAATCTATTAAAAATGGATTTGGGCTTGAACTCCAGTCCAAAGAGAGTGGGAAACAGAAATAGTTTATGACAGAGCGGAGCCTGTAGACTTATTCGATGATGCTGATTAAAATGAACTTAAATGAACTAAAAAATTAACACAACTGAAAAGAAAGGCCACAATTTCCTCAGGTGAAGAGGAACATGTTCAAAATTACTTATGTGTGTATTGTGTTCCTCTGTATATTTCTGTGGCTGTGTGAATGTAAGCATATAGGTATGCATGTGTGTGTGCATATGTATGTATATACGTTCGCAATGCTGCTGCCATGCATCTTGGTGCAGATGTTACATAGAGGGCTTTGTTGTTTTCAGCTGAAGCCCCTCTGTAGGAAAAAGGGAGGGGTTTGCAGAAACCACAACTGTTTTCATCCACTTGTCAACTGCTTGGTCAGCCACTGCAGCCCTGTGCTTGTGTGCTCGTGTGTGTGTGGTCCTCTATGTGTCGTGTATTTGTGCAAGCAATTGCAATTGCAAAGGAAACTGTTTATTCAGGTGTCCAGAGCAGAGTGAACGTTGAAACATTTGTTTGAGACATGCAAATCATTACCAACATAACTGTACTATCAATGTTATGAGCTCTGACCCCTGATTTTTGTCCACTTGCATTTTTTTTTTGCATGTGTTTGTGCGTGTTTGCACTTCCCTGTCATTTCTTAGCATGCTGCAGATACAGAAAATTGTGTTTGTGTCTTGCTGTAAGGTATGAGTTCATAGATTTTATAGATGAGGGCTGCATACCTGTGTTTGTGCATTGACTCTCTTGCATGTGTATGTGTGGATACAGAATGTGTGTGTGTGTGTGTGTGTGATCTGTGCAAAGGTTTGTACACCTTGGCTGTGTGAAGAAAACCTGAGTGGATGATTATATCCCCAATGACATACACAAGGTCAGTGCTCCCCTGCACTATGAGCAGTTACTAATGTTACTTTGCAGCTTTCAAGCTTCTGCTCCCCTCAAACATCACTAGGTGGCAATGTGGTTGTTTATTGAGGCAATTACAGCCAAACTGCCTATTTATATATCTAATACATTGGCTCATTGTACTCATCTCCACTATTAAGTGCTGTACGATTTTACTTGCAGCCCTAGCCAATATTGTATAATAATTGTACTTATTAGTGATGAAACGTTGTTTTTGTGAGATAAGAATATATTGGCAAGCCAGGTTGGCATAGTAATAGCACTCATTGATTTTTCATCACATTATGCAACTTGGCCATAAAAGTTTGATTCCTGCCTTCACTTTCTATTATCTATTCTGTGATTAGACTGCCTCTGTCTCCATCTCTCATCTTCTTGTCTTGTGAATGGGCTGACAAGCCAGATGGACGGTGGCGTCGCATCCTGTACTTATGACTTTCTCTCACAAACACACATCTAAATGTAAATGTTCACCTCTGCATCTTTAGTTGACTGACAACCATTATCCCGTAATCAGTGATAATGATAATTGGTAATGACATCCGGCATCCAACACAGTCCCCTAGTCAGTGCTGTATGAAGGCTTATTTCTAAAGTGGAAAACGTCATCACATTAGACTAGAATTCCATTGCTGGAATGGCTAGTCCATCTTTATTTCAGAACATCCTAATGTTTCAAATGTGTTACTCTGCTTATAATGGCTCTGGTTAAGAATCACAAAATCCATCCTGTCTCACTTCACTCTGAGAAGTTGTTATCATAGCACTGAACACATGCTGTTTGTTACTGCAGTGATTATTTCTTTCGACAGGAAACTCAACCTTAACTGTTGTGGCACTATGTTGCTGTTTGACCATCTAGGTGGGATTGGCAAAATTTGAGACTTTCAAATGCAGTTGTTTTTAACTAAACTTTAATGCATTATTTCATGGTGATATAGATTATATAAATGAACTCATAGCCAGTGAGGGTGTCATACAGTTGCTGAATTTAACTGTAACTATGACCAAGATCATAACTAATGTAGATTTAGGAAAAATTGTAAAAATCCTAACTGGTGTCCTAAGGGGAGTAAAGGTTAGGTTTTTATGCTTTTATAGTTTCTAGCATGTGGCTCCTGAATGTTATTTTGAGTGAATGTCCTGGGACCGCTCTGTAGCAGCTACATCACGGTAGAGCTCAGACATGTGGCACAAATCACCTAAAACATGCTCTGGTTGCTTCCCACTTAACTCCTTTCACATAGAGCCAGTTATACACACGCATACACGCACACACACACACACACACACAGACACACACACAAACACAGATCGAAACACAAAACCTCATGAACTTGTGGTGTTATAAGGCACACACACAGACACACACACACACACACACACACACACACACACACACAAACAAACACTCATTCAGCTTCCTCTTGCAGCATGCCAAAACTGGGGTCACAGCCGTTCATGGTGAATGAGTGCCAAAGAGAATTGAGCAGATGAACAGATGAGGAGAGCCCAAACACACACACTCTCCCTCTCTCTCTCTTTATCTCTCTCTCGTTCTGTGTGTGTCCCCCTCCCCCTCACCTCTGTTTATCTCTGTCTCAGCGCTTCAGCCTAGACTGATGCTGTTTTTCACCCATTAGCCTTATTAATCTTTTTAATCAGTGGAGTGTTCACACTCGTTAGCATCAGGGTTAGCCGCTTGCAGACCCAATGGGGATTAGCATTCAGCAGGTTAGTTGTGATGTCAACCGTAACCTAAAAGCGAAGCATGTCCCACCCAGAGCCAATAGGTGAGTTGTTTTCAATTACTGACCTATACAAGATAATCACACTTAGCGACAATTCAGAGAAAAGTTCCCCATGCAGCATCAAATGCATGCATGCACACGCACACGCACATGTACACATACACACACACACACACACACACACACAGACACATACTTGTTTTTGTTACCACATGAGGACCCCTCTCTAGGAGGTTACACGTGGGGACACTACTTTCTAAATGAAATACAGGCATGGTTTT
>OOFE01001021.1:17352-52635 GCA_900323365.1 Monocentris japonica | reverse complement strand
TGTTAAAAAGGAACACATCTTCAAAATGGAATCCGAATGGATGGGTTCTTGTACAGCACTGAACACGTGATACAAGACAATACATCTGTCCTGAATCAACAGTCTCATCATCTTTCCATAGTTCTCTGATTCATAAGGAGGAATTTCCATCAGGGGAAATAGGAATTCAAGAGGAGACATCTGAGACACAGCAGGATTCATGATTTCATGTCTTTTTTTAGTCATCGGGATCGGTTTCACATGGATGCCTTTGTGTGCCAGCCCCAGGAGCCTGTATCTCTTTACTGCAGGCTGTTGTGATGCTTCAGCTTCAGATTGTTTCTCTCACTCTTCAGTACACTGACCCTGTGTGCCTTCTTCCCCCTCTGTGTGTGACGTAAAGTGTGGACACATCTCCTGCCTATTCCTATGTGGGGTAGGAAGACTATGCTTCCCTGGTGTGAGCTCAGATCTTGGACATGTGTTCCAATCGTCAAGCCTGTTAGCTGCACTGCTCCTCCAATTGATCACTGAGGCAGGCGTAACTAGCCGCTCGCACTCTGCTTCACAAAGACACAATCAGCCGGTGCTTAGCATATCTCCCTGCAGTCCACCTTCTGATTGAGAGTTTGAGGGGAAAAAAGTTGCAAGGAGTGTGTGTGCATGTGTGTATGTGTGTATGGGGTACATGTGTTTGTTTGCTTATTAGACAGCTAGTGAGAAAGAGAAAGAGAGAGATGCAGAAAGGGGGGAGAGAGCAAGAGACATAAAAGAAAATCAGGCAGACCTGTTGCTGAAAGCAAGAGGGAAATAAAATCCAAGACAGGCACAGGGGGAATGTGCATGTAATGGTGAATTTTGGTGGCCTGGTGAATGTGAGTATGATGTGACATGAGAGAAAGAGAGGGGTGAAGAACCTGTTGTAATGAACAATACAGATAAACACAACCACATTTGCCATGGTCTATGCCATATGCTATGACAATCAAGATATGCCAACAGCAGCATTTGTTCTCTGCTTGTCATGCTTATTTTACTCTGCCCCCTGCTTGCAGGTCCAATAATCTGACAGTAATTTGGTTTTGCGTGCATGTTTTTCTACTTTTACCGTTTCATGGTTCTAATTTGCTGCTGAAGGTGATTCTCCTTGCTTTTACTGTTTTTGTTTTCATCAGTTTTCTTCAGCTTAGCTCCTCAAAGATAGAAGTCATTTTAATTGGTGCCCTTTCATCCAGCGACAAAGCCAACCATTTTAATCCCACAAATACTGATACTGTTCAAGCCTCTCATGTTGCCCATGCTTGCAGTCTTGGTGGTGTATGTAGTAGCCTGTTGTTATGTGACACTCATATTAAGAATATAATTCTTTATTGCCACTAATACAGACTGAGCCTCATGCTTTAGCTTGGCTTTTACTTTACTGTTTTCATATTTTTTTTATTTTATTTTTCCTATTGTTATTATTTTCTTATTTCTCTCTTTTTTTTAATCTTTTTATTGTTTTCTCATTTATATATTTTTGTCTTTCTATACCTCACTATTGTGAGGTATTTTTGATATTCTTTGTAAGCACTTTGTATTGCAGAGCTTGTACGAAAAGTGCTATATAAATAAAGTTTGATTTGAGTAGTGTTGGTACTAGTAATAGTAGTAGTAGTATCAGTGGTGGTAGAAGTAATAGTAGTTGAAGTGGTGGTCAGTGACATTAGTAACAGTAGTATTTTTATGGTGTTTCTGTTGAGCAATTCTCGTAAATGCAATGGAAATGTTTTGTCAGAGTGTCTGACATAAATATGACTTATATATATGACTATTCCATCCTACGCAGAGGAAGATGAGGGTGAGGAAGATAACAGCATTTGCATGTTGTGGCATTTACGTTTGGTTTAAATATGCTCTGCTGCTGCATCCCATTTCCCCCTATTAGATTAGTTTAGCTGAAGGGTGTTTATGGTGGGATACTGGAGAAGGACCTGCTGTCTGCGATCCCCCTCAGGTAACCTAGTCAAGATCGATGGTTTGCAGCCGACAGCAAAACACCTCTCTGTTCTGGCTAACTTCATATGCTGATAGCGATACACTAGTAGCACATCGCTATCATGTTCCAACCTCACACATTCCCACACAGCCACTGAGGACAGCGATGGATGTGAAATATTGGCATCTTGTAGCATAGTGGCATAGCGCAGTGTAGCATAATTTACTAAGTTTTAGGGATGGGAGGTCTGTAAGCTTCATAATAACTGGAGGCTTAGAAATCTGAAGCTAGATATTCTAGAAAAAAGACCCCCAAAATGAAAGACACAACCATATTTTGTCAGTCTGTCAGTCAAGTAGATCAAACAGGACCATGGATCTGAATGGCTGCCCCCGGATGGTCATGAAAAAGGCCACTCTGAGTAGAGAGTAACCGTAGACACAGAACATAGTGCCAGCTAACTGCTGTCCAAATTCAAACATTATCATATGTTAGCCATACCCAGAACATAAAAGCCATGATATATGGGTAACATCTTAACGCAATATTTCCCTTTGCTGAGATGCGGATTGGCGATAAGACAAAACCAATAAAGATAGAGAAACCAAACAGTGATGACAAAATATTGTTGGGCAAAGCTGCTAATCTACGGCGTTTCAAAAACATTGTTGGTCTATCATGGCCTTAAAGGCAATGTCCAAGTAACCCATGACTGTCCAGGATAAAATGCTGAAAGTACAAAAATGATGCTGAAAGACAACTGACCATAGCCTTTCAAGCAAACGGTGCAAATCCATTTTGGCTTGAGAATATTTTAAGAAACCAAACTTCACCACCATTTGTATTCAACAATTCTCCACTCTGATTAGAGACTTTTTTTTCCCTGAACTATTTTCGCTGTAAGAGCTACTGAAGAATGAAATATTTAAAAATTCACATCGGCATTTCACCCAGACATTGAGACTGAAAGATCAGCTCAATCTACCACTATTACGGTTGGTCCCAGACACTACCTGACTGTGATAGAGGAATGGAAAGATGAGGGAAGACAGAGATGAAGGGATAGAGAGGGACTGCGATGATAAGTGAGGTGTAGCATGTGGTAGTAGTGCACTAATCATGGTCCCCGGCTGAAGACACACACAGGCGCCTGCAGGTTATTGGGAGATAATGGGATTCTCAGGGCAACCAGACACACAGCTAAAGACAGAGATGAGATTTGAGAATAAATAATGCAAAATTCTCTTTCGCTCTCTGACTGTGTGTATGTATGTGTGTGTGTGTGCGTGTGTGTTGGGACTCCAGCTAACCCTTCAGCATGAGGGAAGATGAAGATATAGGGCTATTAATCGTCAGTATGGGGAAAAGAGACAAACAAGGCTTTCATAGAGTCTGAGTACTGACTTTGGCTTCCCAATCACAAACAAAAAAACCTGCTGCTAAGAGAGGCTCTCTTAAGGCTGCAATAGTCAATAAAAGACAGTAGTATCCAATGACACTTTGAACTGTTGTGACTCTACATGTTTTTGCACGTGAACAAGGACACCCACAAACATGTCAGAAACACAGTGACATAGGACACAACTTTAGCAAATACATGTGTATATGTGTGTGAAGGATAATTGAGAATAAATATCAAATTGCCACTCCTGCTGTGGGGAAAGGTTTCGTTTTTGTCCAAATGCTCAAATACATGAAAGATATCACCTCAGACATGTAGCTTAAATAAAAGCTATTAGTCTCAAGGTACAAAACATGTGCATCTTCTTCAAATTTGCCATAGACAAGCACTTAACATATCATACTGCTAACATCATGCCATAAAGAGGGTGGAGTTTGGGAGGTTTGACAACGGGGGTGTAGAGGCTTTACCTTATTGTGACTAGATGTCAGAGCCCCCATCTACAGATATTTTGCAGCTACAATTTAGAGGGCTGTCCTCATTGTGATGTATCAAAGCCTTGGATAGCTCACTTGACAAAGGAATTATTTCATGAATAGCAGCAGTGGGCTGTGTGCCCCACTGTGTGGGCCCTTTAAGAGCCCATTTTGACATTTGCCTTTAGTAACTTGCCAGTGAACATGCCCTCTCTGACGCACATTGTCCCTGTCCCTCATCCCCTCTTTTCTATGCCCTCCTCATTCGCTGAGTCTGGACACCCACTAAGCACTGTGGGTATCAAGGGTTACTCACCATGTGCCTCACCCCTGTCACCCAGAGGACCCTAGTGCCCTGCAGGAGAGAAACCAGCATGAAAGCATCGTTCCTTAAGCCCAATCATTCAACTCACACGGCTCTCTTAAAAGAGCAACATAAAGAGTAGACAATGACCTCAGGTGAGGACTCACATTCTTTGCTGTGTTATTTTAGAAACTGTACAACATTACAGCGGTTTAAATCTGATCTATCTTAAAATTTGTCATCAAAATCTCCCCTAAAAAACAGTGCAGCAGGCGATGAGCAAGCAAGAAGCCAGTGATGCAGAACAAGAGACAAAACAAACAATGCACAACAATAAACCAGGAGACTCTTGAATTAAACAAAACATAAACAAAACATAAACCTGACAAAAGACTGCAATAGTAAAGGCTTACTGTTGTTTCTTTTCCTGAAATTCTTCTATCATATTAACATGCAATGGTGCTCTAAGGTGTTACTCAGAGCTTGTAGAGCCCAAAGACAACGCGCCAGCCAGTAAAGCCGAGCCCATGGTATCTGAGAATAACACTGTCTTTCTTTCTGACCCGTGACCTCATATTTCAGAGTCCCCCCCCAGACATCCACCAGTGGACTCTGTAACCCATCACTCATTCCCAGCCACAGTGACCTCTGTCAGGCCAGTGTCAATTTCGGGAGACAGGGTTATCACGCCATCCACACGCACGCACTCATCCATTTGTTTATTTATTTTTTGTGTCTCTGGTGTCTGCGCCCACCCTGTCTATCTCCCAGTGTCTGGTCCTTAGGTGCCCCTGCTGTCACAGTCAGATGTCTGGTCAGGTGTTTCTTTTAACTCTCTACCTCTGACCGTTTCACCTGGAAGTGTCTTCTTCTGTTTTCTTATCCACTCTTCTAACTAAGTTTTTGGGTTTCACCTGTCTACCAATTCACTCTCTCCTTCCACACAACCAGTAAGTTGGGTAGCATTGAACTTTTGGGACCTTCTATCGACTCTTCTGAACTCATCTCTGTTTCTTCAATCTTCCTTCATTTCCACTTGAAAGAAAATACTTGGGATTTATTAAGTAATAAGCTATGAAAGGGATTTTAGAAGAGCTAAGAGCTAAAGGAAAAATCCACCCTAAAACACTTTTAAAACAGCTATTGGTGATGTATCTTGTATTCATAGGTTCATTTTGTTGTTTGGTTGTGTATTTTTTCTTATTCCCCTGGATAAGTGGCCAAACATATTTTTTAAACGTTTTTTTAAACGATTTTTCCAATGCAACTACAATGGAGTTTGATAAGAGAAAACATCTCAGCAATCAGCAAACAGTAAACGTCAGGTTTTGGTGTCAGATTTGAAGAGAAAAGGCTTCTTCAACAATCATAAATGGAGAAATCCATCGTAGAAGGAGCAGACAAACCAATTTCTCCTCTGACAGTAGCCTCAATAGTCCATAATGCAACGCAGCCGAAAGACAAGTTGTGTTTGGAGTAAGGGGTGCCACTTCTGGAATGCACTGAACATCACAGATTGATGGTATGTAACAGTGCAAGCATATGCAGGGGTGGAACTTCCCTTCAAGTGTCAAGTGGCTTACTGCTTTTAAAGGTAGAAAGAATGCAAACGATCATCAAATCTTTTATTTTTAATCAATAATAATTGAATATAATAATATTTATCTGCCGCCAAGAAATATGGTTCTAAACAACATGGCTGTTAAGCGACACATAAGTAGTGGTATGAGTGTGTCTTTCTTGGGTATTTTACAACTGTGTCTCAGCCAATCAGAGCTGAGGATCAGAACTATCTGTTTTATAATTTAGGTTTCGGTTCGCCTCTAGCAGTGTTTTCACAATTTGACCTTGATCCCTATTTGATGTGTCACAAAAATGACACATTATACTTCAAAGTCACATCACGTTCTATTGCATGAGATCCCGCTCAGCATGAAACCCCATCAAATATTCTGCTGACTGAAATCTGCATCAGTCCAAACCATAGTCCATTATTGTGAACAAAGCTGTCACTGGAGACTGAAAGAAACTCAGTTAGAAGTTAGATTTTCATTTCAATTGAAGAGATAAAGATATCTATAATATATTTGTTGTATTATTTATTTATTTTCTGGTGCTGCAATGGCCCAATTTCCCCAGTGGGATCATTAAAGTTTCATCCTATCTTTATCTTATTTAACTACATTATGAATTGAGTCACAATTTTTCATTGCACACATTACTGCACACATCAAAGTGACACCTAATTTTTCTCATGACCTATGACATATGTGAGCAACAAAAACTTTTCAAAATATCTGACTCAAGGGGACCTTATGAATAACATAATATACAGCTGTAGTGAAGAAGATATGCCAAAATAAAAAAAACAGTCTTGCTCAACCATGTCCTTTAGGCAACACTCTTCGGGTTGGACAGATGTGTGGTGGTATGCTTGTGTTTTTTCCCTTTGACTGCGTTTCTTCCCCGCTAGTTGCTTTGACTGCCCATTACTGAAGCAGTGAGGATTATGGGGGCTGCAATGAAGCGTGAGGGGTTCATTAAGCACTAAGTTACCTAGGAAGATGAATCTTTCTCTCTCCTGAGCTGCACACTGGAGTGCTGCACTGCATGAATCTTCTAAGCCTCAACATGTTGAGCTGCAGTGAAGCTGTCTTGAATTGTAGCTTGACAGACAACAGGATCTGATCTGTGCTGTGTTAAATTGACTATGCATCCAGCACATTTGCTGTAGCCATGCAAAAATTTAAAAAGTCATCCATTTTGCTTGATGTCACCCACACATTTCTTTTACACGCTGAAGAAGTTCTCCATGATTTAACAAAATGAATAATCAACGCCAGCAAAGAGGCTAATGCGTCTTCATCCACCACAGAGGGAGTATATTTAGCCTGTCCTCTTCCTTAGTACATGCTGTTGCCCTGAACACTAATTGTTATGATTTCTCAACTTTGAAGTACTCTGATAGCATGCTTCTTTGTACTGGATGAGTATTGCTGAAGCAAAAGAAAGGAAGGCATGTTTTAATCACAGCCTTGCAGTGATAAGCACTAAAGAAAACAACATGGTGGTTGCTAAACCTGCAACAATCTTTATATCTTCCTTGTTCTAGAGAGTGTCTTACATTACATTACACTACAGGCATTTAGCAGACACTTTTATCCAAAGTGACTTACAATAAGTGCATTCAACATAGGTAGGCAAAAGAATTACTAGTCACCAGAAATTGTAAGTGCATTTCCTTCCTAAACAAGCATCTAAGAGCAGAACCAGTGCTAAGGTAAAAGTGCAATAAGTTACCTTCCTACTTTTTATTTAAACAAACGAGACAAATAACTGAAGCAAATAAACAAGAGCTAAGACAAGTTAGTGAAACAAATAAGCAAGAGTCAGGGTAGTGTTTCTTGAAGAGGTGGGTTTTCAGCCTGCAGCGAAAGATGGGCAGCGACTCAACATCAGTGGGGAGTTCATTCCACCACTGTGGGGCCAGGACAGAGAAGAGCCGTGACCGTGTAGACCGTGTAGTCTTCAGCATCAGGTATCAAAAAACCACAAGACCTTCACTTGTTGAAGCAAATGCCGGCCTTGTGAACTACGTAAAACCCAACATACGCCAGCACATTCCCCTCATAATTAATTGGTCGCTTTGGGTATGTCTTCACACACTGCAATTGCCATGGAGAACAGACGTACATGACAGACACAAGGTGGTGGATGCCAATACAGGTCAGATATGCTTTCTCTGGTGTTAATTGTGGCACTGTCACTATCTGTGTTCCTTTACAGCCATGTAATGTAGGGAGAAATCATCAGCAGACAGGGAATGTACTTTTGGCTCATTGGGAATTCATCTACCTCCTCTACACACTCGCTGTAACCGAGTTTCACTGAGGAGTATGACACTAATTCAGCTGGTGTGGTTTAACAAGACGTTGCTTTAGCTCTTTCCCAGCTTGTATAATCTATAGAAGTGTTTGTGTGGCTAACTAGACTCACTCCAATTGAAACATTGTATGCTGGAGATTATATTGGATGTGGTACTCTTCTCAATAGCCTGCAATAGCCTGAGTGAGTATTTTATCCATTTCCTTTGGATTTCAAGATGAGAAAGAACAAGAAAGAGAGGTTTGCATGGTCTCAGCACAAAGTGAAATAAAACATACCGTTATAATCATCATATTATGGCTTGTGGATGAGCCACAGGTCTATGCACTGAAATCAATCATGGAGCTCCTCCACATGATATTGACATTTTTAACTGCAAGATTGACTGGAGTCTCTAAAACTGAAATATTGGACGTGACAGCACGATGAAAGCAAGTAATTATACCATTACACGGTCAATTCAATTCACACAGACATCACCACTGAGACTGATTATCCAGGAGTGATTTGACTGTGCATAATGAATCCTTTTGGGTTGCATCGTAAACAAAAGGGACACTATTTGCACTCAGGAGGGATAGATGGGTTCATCGCTCCTTTGTGAGCTTACTGGAAATCCAAGGGCATCTGTTTTCCACCTGTGACCTTATAACATTTATGGATATATGAATGGGTCTTTCTCAGCATCCCTTACTGGCGCCCTAGGAGAGCTCAAGACGTTTTGCCAAGATGCTGAGAGACCATCTGTCTTAAATTGATATATGATTTCAAAATAATTATGAGCACAGGTATTCAGATGAATGAAGTGTACACAGCATAAACATCTTAAAACAAGTGAAAACTGTCAGTGGTCTGAGAGGGGAGTTTATGACAACAAATTACTTGTTAAGATGGACAATTTCATTTCCAATCCTATCAGTTGGAAAATGTATTTGTATTTATGAATGAATTTGTCTTGTCTCGTCATCATGCAGTATTGCCTGTCCTCTATCTCAGACTCAGTCGATTCATTTGATTTTTAAATGACGAATTGGACAGCGTCCCCTATAGGGCAATCAACCGCCACCGTCCAGTTGCGCACGACTTGATGACATCAATGGAGACGAGGGATCCTGAAAAATGACTACAGCGTTGGTGTGACGCCAGTGAACAGTGAGTATAAATGGTGAGACGCAAAGTGATCTGCTCATGCCTCTAGTCTTGGCCTTTACGGGTCACCAAGCGCTGTGAGAAGCAGAGAGCAACTCTTACCACTGCCGGCGGTGCGCACAACAGTGACTGGGAAAGAGGAGAATTTGGAAAAAGTAAGTCTGGCTCACTTATATTGAACGCTTATGCAATGCAAACATGACTAGGCTATCTTGACCGACTGTGTTGGAGATAGAGGACAGGCACTGCTTCATGAGTGACAGGATAAGACAAATTCATTCATTAATATATAGATTTAGACTGCGCCATTTGTTTCCCAGCTAGTAGGATTGGAATACCCAACACTGCAGATAATGATCATTTCATTTGTTTCCAGTGTAGTTTCACTTGTTTCAGGAATTTTCTAGAATTATTTTTAAAAAAGGCAGATGACTCTGCTAATATCCAAAAAATGACACTTCTTAAATTATTAAAACAGGTTGCTTTGTATTTGGAACAAGTGAAATGATCTCACCCCATTAGCAGGTTTTTTCCCACTTGTTCTGAGAAATATACAATTTTAAGTCTCGATGCCAGATTAAATGACTTTATATATTTATGCAGTGAGCCTATATTTCTACTTAGTCCACATTGGTCCCTATCAATTTCATTTAATGTTATGTCATATCTTACCTATCGACCATAATCTATTTTATCAACACAGGACCAAGTAAATTACCATGAAGTCGACGTGTCTGCTCATCCTGGCTTCTCTAACGGTCTGCAACTTAGCGGTGTCTGGAGGACAGGGTGTCCGCGTTGAGGAGGAGACTGGGGACCGCAGGACCATAGACGACATCATACTACAGAGAGCACAGACTCTCCTGTTACGGACCATTCTCAAAAAGATAAAAGATGAAGATGGAAGAAATGGTGCGTAAAATACATGCTTGGATAATTTTTTTCAGGGAACCCCAGCACAATTACAATGACATTCTCTCTAAATTAAACCAGAAGCATTCATTCTAGCATGTATGCAAAACTGTGACATGAAATGTATAAACAAATGCTTTATTTCCCGTCATTTAATTACAATGAAAATTGTTTTTTAGAATTATATTTCTTACTGCTACAATTTAATAACTTATTACGTATAACGTACACTTATAACGTATTTGTCTAATGTTTTAGCCTGAAAGAGTGTTTAATTGAAATGGAAAAGAGGCTCCAAGCTTAACAATTCGGCGAGATCCTAGTGCGCCTCACGCCTAGCTTGAGATATTTTCCAGCTAGATAATTACAAATTAAGTAATTAGCCATGAATTTTATTCCAATTAAAAATGTTGTTTGAATTACCAACTACACTCAATTGGTATGCGTAATTTACGCACGGCGTAGACACTTGTGAAAGATGGGGAAAGACATTTTTACAGTGCAGGCGCATTTAAAGTGGACTTGCGACTTCTAGTACCAGTAGTAATCTAAGTATACTCTGTTCTATTCTCCAGAGGGATTTTCCTCTCAACCAGAGTGGGTAACAAAACGACAGCACCCCGGTAAGAGATACAATGAGGACTTGGAGAAGCGGCAGCATCCGGGGCGGAGAGAAGAAGACGAGGATGAAGACTACATGGATGTTCAAAAGAGACAGCACCCGGGCAAACGCGAAGATGAAATGGACTCGTTCATAGAGCTCCAGAAAAGGCAGCACCCGGGAAAGCGCTCGGTGATGGGACAAACTTCTGAAAACCACATCATGCTCCTAGGTGAACTTTCAAAACGACAGCACCCAGGCAAGCGCTATCTGGTGTTGCACAGCAAACGCCAGCACCCAGGTAAGCGCCACCCTGAGGCTGAGGATGGGGACGGGGATGGGGATGTGGATGAGGATGGGGACTTCCAAGAGTTGGAAAAGCGTCAACATCCCGGAAAACGGTTTTGGGATAACTCGAGTCCGGATTTAGGCACAAACAGTCCATGTGATGTATTGGACCCTACGAGCTGCAGCAAGACCAACTTGTTGCTCGACTTTCTAGACAACATTACCAAGAGTCGTGCTGAGGAGAAGAGACAACACCCGGGTAAAAGGTTGGCACCCGAGAAGGATTTGGTGGATGAAGAGTAGAGTAATCAAAAGGTCTGGTGTGCGTAAATACTGCTGAAATGTAAACAATTAAATGTGTAATTTAATGCACCATGATGAATCATTTCAAAAAGTTAATCAATTTACATTACACAGTAATTTTATTTGGCAGACGTTTTCGAAACAAATACCCCTAACTATAGACTCGACCACCTCCTGGATGTGTGATTTATTTTGAAAATGCGTTTGTTCCCTTGGAGAGCTTGTGCGTAATTGTGCACTAAACGTGAAAGCAGAGGCGCTCATTTGGATTGATATCATTAGAAATAACCTGTTCATAAGAGGGCGTGGCCTGTGTTAAAATGCGATAATTATTATTCCTTTTGATTGAGTGGAATATGCTGTCATCCAAGATCAAGGATGAAAGCATTTGCCATATTGGCTTTGGCGATGTAGCCTCTGTGATGCTAGAGACGCTTGCCAGTACATGCTCCAACTGGAAAAACACTGAGGTTATACCCACACTCCTAGGCGGATACGTTCAGAGTTATAGAAACGAAATCCATAGTTAGATGTATTTATTTATTTTCAACTTATATAAAATATAATTAATACCACAGCAAATAAAGTGTGTCATTGATTATTTTTTTACACAAACATTATTGCATGGATTCCAAGTTTATTTCACCTATTGCTGTAAATTGTATGTTACCTTTGCCTTAAAGCCTATCAATAATTTTGTTGTAAAATAAAATGCACTGGTAAAAATTTGTGGCCTGCATGTGACATTAGTTGCAGAGAGTGATGAGAGAGTAAATGCATATACGCAAAACTGCATAGCCTTCATGCATTGTAAAAGCCTATTCAACTGTTGATTCAGTAAGCACCCAACAAGGCCAGCGTATCTAGTCCAAGAGAGCAATAGCCCCATCTCAAATGATTAATGCAAATCAATAAGAAACAGTCTGTGTCAGGTACTCTCTCCTCAGCTTAATTGGGTTCATTTCATCAATGCCTTGGGAGCAGGTGCCCACAAGATTGATCAATATGCAAATGTTTCACCAAGCACACAAGTTAGATAAAGACTTAGCACAATCCCCAACTGTAGACTACCTTGAAACCACCCACCCAAACCCACTTCAGTGCCAGTGCTCAGTGGAATAGCATAGTCAAAAAAATAATCTGTACAAATATAACTTCCCTTTATAAGCACATTCTAATGAATATGGGCCTAAAAGGGAAAATAACTTATAACATAATATCTCAAAGCATAACTGTAAAAGTAGACAAGCCATTAACCCAGAGCTTTTATAATTTCATGCCTGGTCTCCAGCTTGTCTGAAATAGCTGAAGGACAAATGGAGTTACATTAAACTGCATAATGTTATGTGGGCAAGGACTGTTTAAAGGCAGTCCCTTGAGATCCTCTTACAAAGATGATGCACTTGGCGGCTTGTCTTTCATGCTATCTACATGTATTTGTCTGTGTTTTCAAAAGGATCATACACAATAAAATAAAATCCCTTGGAAATATGAAATTGTGTGAAAATATGACCCATTATAATTAAACCTGATATGAAACATGATCTGTCCCTCATTCTGTCACCCAACACACACACACACAACAACAACGGCAACAACAACAACAACAACAACAACAACAAAACACATGCTCAGGAATGAAACAGAAAAGGTGGAGTAGAGAAACTGGAGGAAAACATTGATAGGAGGGAAAGAAGGAAAATGTATTTAAGTGAATTGGTGGATGAAGGAAAAAGTGAAGAACATGCAGAGAAGGAAGGAGAGATAAAGTATAGATAGAGGGAAGGAAAGGAAAATGTATAATGAAACAGAATAGGTGGGAGTAGAGGAATTAGAATATGAAGGGAAGAAGGATTAAGGTGGAATAGAAGAATCAGGGAGGGGGAAATGTTTAACTTCCTGTGAGGAAGGAGGAAATAACATGCAGGGGAGACGGGAACGTAAGACTAGAAAGAAAGAAAATGAATTAAAAAAAAAACAATGGAGAAGAGAAGCAGATAGGTTTTAGGAAGAACACATTGAGTTGGAAAGGAAATATAGATTGAGGGAATGCAGACTTTATTTCTTTAAGTGTAGACCCTTTTAAATTGTGTATTGATGGTTGTAATCCGAACTGTTTTGGTAAAGAATGTCTCAATCGAGCAAAGCTGACACTTATTCATAACATATATCAACAACGATAACAACTTATTCATTTTAATTAAAACTCGAACAAAATGTGACGTTACCACATTAATGTGTACTCATTAGTTCTGCTAGAGGTCATGTGAGGTGTGAAAGTGCAGGAAAGTACTTTTAAATGGCCAAAGACCTTCCGCTACAATTCTTACAGTCTCTAGTCTCTACAATAGCACTTACCGCACTCGCATCAGTTGTTTCGTACCGTTTGTCCCTTTTCCCGTGCCGTACTGGCTGTATGCTAATCACCTGACTAGGCAGGGCTGCTGCGCTGCAGCTGGTGACTTCGAGCTGTCAAGAGAATCTAAACTGCCAACAACACAAGTATTGTTTGGTAAATTTGTAAGTATAGATACTGCCTTGGATTAGTTGGTTGTCAGGTAGTTGTTGTAGTCGGAGAAACATATTTATCTCTGTGATGTTTAGCTACGAGATAGCAGAAACGTTTGCTAAAGCTAGCGAGCCTTTCAGTTAGCATTCTCTAACGTTAGCTAAATTGTGTCTGTTCAGTGTAACGGTAGCTACCTAAAGGGATAGACAATTGATAGTTAATAAGTGCATTCCACACTTTAACGAAAATTTGCACACTCATAGTCAGCAAAATAATCACCCCACGTCAGCTATGTAGCGTCATTTCTACAGTTATTTGGACAGCTGCCCCTTTAAACTGCTTATGTTGCGGATGGGATAACTTAACTCTTAAAGAGCTCGCTTGACATTTAAAGCCTGGTTTCATTTTTATGTACATATAATTCAAGAAAACCTTGATTTGAAAATCACCACATTGATTTGCTGACGTCTACAGTTAGTAGTTGTGCAACTCCACATCTCAGCTCCCAACAGGGATAGGCAACTTTCTACGAGATATAATGAAAGCATCATTATATAATATTTAATACTATTTATGTTGTAATAAATTGAATCATATATTTCATATTTACCCACATTGTAAGTAAACATGAACATGTTCGAGCCTGGGTTGGATTTTTGGGCAAGCTAGGGATTAATTTATGGACGGGTCAGGAATGTCCATTTGCCTCTTCTACCACACCACTCTTCTGAGCTCAGTGTGTATCCTAATTGTAGTTGAAATCATCACCTCTGCTTTGTTCTGACCCTAATCATCAGGCTTTTCTTTGGTGCAATGGAGCTGATGATGGGTGGGCTGCACACCCAGTGGCATGTGCAATGAAGCAGGATCCTACCAGCATTTTTTCTCCAGTCCTGCACCACAGCCTACCCCTATTATGGCCTCCAGCTACCCGCCGCCATTTGAGGGCACAGGGGAAGTGAAGGAGGGCTTTCTTTGCCCCCTGTGCCTCAAGGACCTGCAGTCATTCTATCAACTCCAGGACCACTATGAAGAGGAGCACTCTGGGGATGACCGCCATGTTAGGGGACAGCTCAAAAGTGAGTCTCGCCCATTCATAGAATTTTCCTCTTTTCACAGTCTCATCATGTTCCAATAGCATCTGCTCCTCTTATATTACACAAGAACAATTATATCCACAAACAAATTAGGTTCACTGGTTGCCTCACAGACATCTTTGTGAGGCTGGGTCCTATGGTCATGGAAAACCTGTGACTTTTCCAGTCCTGGAAAAGTTATGGAAAATGGAACCTGTGCATATATATTTTTGAAAATGTCATGGAAATTTGTTGATAAACTTATTTTCCAACCAGTGAAGTTTTCAATGTCAAGCTTGGCTGCTTGTTGATCCACTTCCCTTTGAGGTATAAAAACCCAAATCAGAAATTTCCTGATTAGTATTGGTCCTAAATGATAGTTGTAGCCAGAAATAAGACCTGGGTCATTCAGAACAGCTATTCAATGTGACATTTGCAAAGCTGCATGATACAAAGTAACACCCTTCGAACAGAGGAACATGTTAGCGGACCAAATATATTGACGGGAAGAAGTAGCAACATGTGACATTGCAGCTTCTCAAGATAAGCAGGGACAATGGATGAAATAGGAAGGGGATAAGATGTGGAGATGAAGAAGCTTAGCTGGAAAGGGCTTTGGAATATGGAGGCTTGTAGGATTAAATTAATTACTGGAGCAACATATGATGTGCTGTCACCACCTCAAAACCTCAACCAGTGGCTAGTGATAAACAGCAGCACTTAGTCATATCCTGTCAGTATGCAAAGTTAATCTTTTCTAAGGACGACACACTTGGTGACTTAATAAAGTATTCAAGTCCCTGGCAGAAGCAAAACAAACCAAAATGAATCCTTTACTCATTATGAGAGAGAACCCTATGCATCAAATTGTCTTTGTACATGAAGATGAACAAGTCGGAAAGGATTATTATTGAGTAGGAGTGTTTGGTGATTGGACAAATACATCAGGGATCAGCAATGGTCTGAATCCATCACCAGTGGAAATTCTCCTGCTGATTTATGTTTTTTTTTCCTTCTTAAATTACCTTGATCTTGGGGAATTTAAAATGTAGCCTAGTGCAAGACACACAGTGACAGAAATTATGCTTAGGTTAAATTAAAATGTTGGCTGCATGGAAGGTAGCCTAAACACAGCAAACATTTCATAGAGCCTTCCTCAGGGTGTGCTGGCTTTGTCCCTGCATGTGCTTCTCCATTGAGTGTCTTGTGCCACTGCTTCCTATTGGGAATACACTGCAACCTTATAATTATGTGAGCACAAGTTAGAACAGCTAAGACAGGCTAGGGATTGGGAAATGTGAGCAGACATAGGACAGCAATTTATAGTCCCACTAGACATGGTTAACACCTGCCTGACCTGGCATTGTAATCCAACACTGTCTATTTACTTTAGAGTTGGCTGTGCCATGGGGAGATGCAGTAGATGAGGCATATGAAAGAAAGAAAGAAGTATATATACACTGAGCTAGTAGCTGAGGCTGAACAGTGAGGCTGGATACAACCTGTGGAAGTTTGGTGTAGCCACATTCACAAGTTTACCCTGGAGGTTAGGGATTCATGGTCAAGCCTTGTCCTTTCTTTTCAGCAAGAGCCATTGGCAGCTCATTTTGGCTGGCTCAGAAGCTGCCAGTGGCCCTGGTTGAAAAGAAAGGACAAAAGAAAGGTCCTAAGTCCAATCACTAAAACAAGAGTTTATGAATCATGTAATGGCATAGCTGTGGTAGTCATACACCATCCTCAGCTCCTGGTATGATTGTTTTAAATAGTTAAGCTTACTGTTTGCTGATACAATTCAGTTTGTGAACTGCTGAACAGGCTCAAATGAGCCATTCTTCAGTCTTTTATTCGTTAGTCTTTGCTTATTGGTACAAAGTGGTTTCTGAACTGAGTGTGTGGTTTCAAGACAGTAGGGTCAGACGTCCAGATGTTACTAGGTGAGCTGTTGTGGACTAGGTGTATGGCTAAGTGTGTGTGCATTGTCAAAGAAACATAATGTAGATGAGTATATCCCTGATTGTTATTGCAACCAGATTTGGTGCGGTTTGGTTCTGGGTTGCCAGAACATATTGTTGAGCCTTCTGGATTTGTTCTGGGCCTACTTCAATGAAACATAGTAACTTGAGCAGCCCAATGACACATCCACTCTCACCCTCTTTCCCCTAACATGGAAGCCAATTTTCTCCACAGGGACTTGCCTTAAATAGCACAAGGGACAGTTACATCAGCTCATGTGTATAGGTTAGTGTCATATAATTTTTACCTTCCCTTTTTGGATTAAATTTTGTGTCTCATTTTCTTGATGCACAGGTTTGGTTCAGAAGGCTAAGAAAGCCAAAGACAAGCTGCTGAAGAGGGATGGAGAAGACAGACCTGATACTGGCAGTTATGAGTCTTTCTACTATGGTGGAGTGGACCCATACATGTGGGAGCCTCAGGAGTTGGGTGAGACTGAAACGCTGGACTGTAAAAGTTGTGAAAGTAGATTCCACTCCACTGTTTGTTTTTTTTGCATGGGCATCCATTGTCTTAAATACTGCGAGGAAATATTTTGAGGGCCATTTAGCAGCCAAGTGAATCCCTCTAATGCATTACACTGATGGTTGCCGTTGTCTTTGTCTTTGTAGGAGCAACCAGAAGTCACCTGGACTTGTTCAAAAAACACCGGGCAGCCAGGATAGACCACTATGTCATTGAGGTCAACAAACTCATCATCAGACTGGAAAAGGTGTGGTTGTAACCGCAAATCACAACATTTAAACCACGATTTTCTTTCCACTGCTATGGAAATTTGATTTAAGACTAGCTGACAGTACCAGCTCATTTACCATGAAAACTGTTGCTTTTCAGCTGACATCTTTTGACCGGATCAGTTCAGATGCGGCCAAAATCAGAGGTTTGTCCACATTGTGTTTTCATTGAAATTCTGATACTTGTGAACTGTATTCATTCAATATTACAAACAAATGAATGTTCGACTCTCTTTATAGCGATAGAGAAGTCTGTCGTGTCATGGGTGAGTGACTCTGATGTCCCGTTCTGTCCTGACTGTGGGAACAAGTTCAACATCCGAAACAGGCGGCACCACTGCCGTCTCTGTGGATCCATCATGTGTAGGAAGTGCATGGAATTTGTCCCCTTGCCATTGGCTTGTGAGTATAAACAAAACCATAGCAAAACACATTAAATCATTAAGAGTCTGGTCCAGGTTAAGTAAGCTTTCTGCCATATTTATCCCAGCACTGTCTCTTCTCAGATAAGCTAACTAGTGGGACACGGGAGGCCCTGTGTGCCCCTGGAAGCCCTGGCCAATCCCAGTCCCCTCCAGCAGGGGGCAGTGGCAGTGGGATGGGCTCCAGGAGAGGCAGCATTAGCAGCCTGAGCAGCGTAACCTCCATGCTAGAGGAGAAGGATGACGAGAAGATTCGCTGCTGTCACCACTGCATGGACACACTGCTGAAGAGGCAGCAGAAATTGGAGGAGAAAGACCACGTGCCTGACATAGTCAAACTTTACGAGGTAGGTAACTGAAACATCACCTATTTATTGAATGGACCATTACATTGTTTACAGTCTACCTATCCTTCTGTTCCCCATTGTGGCACAGTTCTTACTCAGTGTTTTCATTTCATGATAAAATCAAGTCTTGAATTTACTTTGTTGTATCCTTCCTGTCGTTTGATCTTTTTCTGTTGTGGTTTCCTGCCATTCACTGGCTCATACCTTGTCTTCCTGTCAGAGGCTGAGGTTGTGCATGGACAAGGTGGATGAGAAGGCTCCAGAGTATATCCGAATGGCTGAGTCTCTCAAGTAAGCCCCATTAATTATCAGTCAATATTTAATAAACATTACTGATTTGAGAGTGGTATTCTTTAATATGTGAGACTGCATTGATTATTGTCATGGCTCTTTCATAGTGCCGGAGAAACCACATACAATCTTGACACTGCTGGTGGACTGAGAATGGAAGTACAGAAATATTACGAACTAATCGATGCACTAAGGTAGATGCCAGGTCTGACCAGCTGTTTCAAGTTTGAACAGCATTCTGCATTTTGCCAAATGTTAAGTTTTTACAGAGATTAAATGAAGTTCTGTGTATTCTTGTTAGTAAGAGGATTTTAACACTGGGAATGAAAGAGGATCCACCACCCCATCCAAAGACCCTCCAGCTACAGAGGATGATCCGCTACACAGCCACCCTCTTTGTCCAGGTAAGACCTAAGTCAGATAATGGTCAGCATCTGAATGAGATGGAAAAAACAATGAAGATGTCTTATATTACCTATAAAGACAAATAGTTCCAATTGTGTCCCTCGATTATTATACTGCTATAAACCTCTTTCCCTTGATCCCTCCTCTCCCTGAATTCACCAATTCTGTCTATTGTCCTCCCTCTGATAGGAGAAGCTGTTAGGTCTGATGTTTTTACCCACTAAGGAAAAGTATGAGGGGCTGAAAGAAAAGAGGAAACAGGAACAAGAGAAGAGACTCCAACAAGAGAGACTGGTAAGAAGGTGTACACATATTATTGTTCACTGACCCAACAAATTACCAAAAATGTACATTTTGTGTTCTCCTCTGCTCAACAGGCTACCCAGGAGGCCCTGAAGAGGAGGCAGGAGTCTGAGAAGAACCGTCCAGCTGCCAGTACCAATGGAGAGCTGCCGAAGGCCCCTAGAGCCCCCAGCATGAGCAAGGCTGGTGGTTGGCTGCCCTCCTCAGACTCCCTCCACACACGCAGTGAGAAGGAAGACCCTCTGCTGCAGCAGATAGACAACATTCAGTCATTCCTACGACAGGCACGGGAGGCCCAGCGGACAGATGAGGTTGCCATGCTGGAGGAGAACTTGCGTCAGCTACAGGACGAATATGACCAGCAGCAGACCAGCCTGGCTATCACTCTCTCTCAGAAGCTGGCTGAGGAGGAGAGCTTGCAGCAGGAGGAGCTCCATCGACTGGAGGCCCGGGAAAGGGAGGAGAGGGAGCACAGGGCCCCAGCTTCAGGCTCCAGCCAGCCGTCCTTCACCTGGGAAAGCACTCTGGACTTCAGCCAGGCAGGGGGTTTTCAGGGAGAAGAAGACGATGCAGCAGATGAACTGACCCCTAAAGCTGAGAGGAGCCCCCCATCTTTACGGGCTTTCCCTGCTCTCACAGGCCAGGAGGAATCACCCCCCAGGTTGAGGAGCTTAGGGGGGCATGTAACTCCCCCTAGTGTTGAAGGACAGAACAGTGCCTCACTTAACCCCTTTGATGAAGCGGGCTCTACTCCCATTGAGGAAGATCCGTCCAATCCCTTCTTTGAGGAAATCCAGAAGGAGCACCAAGAGGTGACCAATGGAAAGAAACAGTACAACCCCTTTGAGGAGGAAGAAGACAGTGAGCAGGACGGCCAGGCTGGGACCATACCTGGCAACCCTTTTGAGGAGGACGATGATCGTGACACAGGCAACCCTTTCATGGAGGCCTCTAGGAATTCCCCAGGAGTCTCGACAAACCCATTTGATGGGGAGGAGGAGGAGGAGGAGGCTTTACCAGATGTTGACATGATAGAGGAGGAACTGCTACTACAGCAGATTGACAACATTAGGGCCTACATCTTTGATGCCAAGCTCAATGGTCGTCTCGATGAGGTGGAGCTACTGTCAGAGAACCTGAGAGAACTACAGCACACTCTGCAGGAACAGAAGAAAAAACACTGACACCTTCCCCACATAAAACCCCCCACTTATCTGCTACTTACAAAGTTGTCTATCCAGTTCCATAAGGCTAGCTCACTTTAATTGACTAATGAGCCCACTGGTTGTGGTTTGGGTAAGGTCAGCTGCACCACAGAAGGACTAGGCTAGTCCTAAAATTAGATATGTACTAAATCTCAGTAGTCTGGAGTGACTCCCTTCATTTGCAAGCACTGCAGGTAAGATTTCATTTGTAGAGGATGTTAGCAACTGTTGCTTCCACTGCTGATGTTAACCCTATTTTGTCAGTGCAAATGGAGACAAGGGAAGACTGCCACCTAAAGGATAAGTCCTGTTATTTTCATGGGGTAGACAAATGGTTCTTTGAGTTGAGTGTAGACTATGGTCTTGGTGAAATTGGACTACGTGATTTTTCCTTCTTGTACTTGTACTCTTGTACTTTGCCATTTAAAAAATGGCAGAATTTAGCCATAGCTACATTTTGCCCTCATGATGACAAATAATGAGGGCAACTGAAGCATGTTTCAACCTTCATGATCAAATCTTAAATCGACAGCAAAACTTTGTTTTATGCTAAATTAAGTTGATTTCACAGATTTTAGAGACATCTTGCTATTGTACCTACAACTCCCATTTATTAGTGCTTACTAAAATTTTGTCGCTTTCAATGTGACTATTACCAAAGGATCAAAACATGCATTACAGTTTCAGTTGGGCTCAGGCCAAAGAACCATCCAACAATTAAACTACAAATAAATTGAATTGTCCTTTAAAACTATTGGGATATGTTCCACGATTGAGCACTTGAAGGATATTGACCATGAAATGCGTTATGTTAGCTATTAATAGTATATCACATACTTAAATCACTAATTCAGTCACTCACACTGCTTGGACGTGTTATGACCCTTTGTTTTAATAGATTTGTATGGCAAAAGCACAAGGCACACTGTATACAGGATCAAGTTGCTGCCATTGCTCCGGTTATGTGACTGTCAGACACACCGACAGGATCTTTATGATGGATAGATCACAAGGAAATGTTTTTGATCTTTAATCGTACTGCTAGTTAACATAGACCATATCCATGACAGGATTGCATACTCCTAAGACATTAAGTGTTTTCATTCGTAACAGTTTGCTGTGACAGCTGTTAATTTCCATGTCAATGAAAGTTGCCATTTTTACAAAACTGAACACATACTAGCATGTGCTAACCTGTTCCTGTTAGTCTGCATGAGAAATCCTACACAAGGGGTTTGGTTCATTTATCACTTTTAGTCTCTGCGCTGTGTCATGGGTGGCCTTTGCCTGGTTGCATTTTAGACCTTTATTGAGGAAAAAGTGCATGGTAAATGCCAGTGAGCCAAAAGAATCAAAATGTTTTCAATATCCCGTTTGGCGACCCCTACAGGTTGTGTTCTTATTCTGTTTACAGTGGTACTCTTGTTCCAGCAAAGCACAGGATAAATGCGTTAGCCTAGCTTTTAGTACGGTTGCATGATTCATGGTGTCTTTGTGAAGTGCTATCTAATGCTGATCTTTCTATGGAGCCAGTGACCAAGTTCATCTTCCTGTTCTCTTGGTTCTTATAAATTATACTGATAAAGGCTCAGATCTCTGAAAACATCTTTTCTTCTTCTATGCTATCTGCCAAGTCCTGATCCAAACGTAAAGCATGTTATCCTTTCAATAGTTTGATCTAGGAAGTCCAGATTTTCAATTCTGTTGTAAAACTGATCTAAGAGTTACTCAGTACTCATTGCCACTACTACCGTAGGCAACATGAAGACAACAAACAATAAGACAAGAATTCATAATAATCCTGTGGTATATGCAAAAATTATCCCCATCTTTTAACTCGATCCACCAAATCCTTAGGTTTAGGGCACTTTGGATCATTTTGCTGAAAAATATTAACACTAAATAAATACAGTACCAGCAAGTATTATCACTCACAATGCTGCCAAGTCTCTTGTTATATACATCTGAACGTAATGGTGCTTTCTTTTCATTCTGAACATCTTTCTGTTCTTAGACAAAGCAATATTGTTGATCATGCACCACTAACCTTTGTTGTAACTATTAACAGAACATTTTTAAGCAAAGCAAGTGACATAAATGGTGTATTGTGGCAAATGTGAATAACTTCAGTATCTTTTTAATGTTAGCTGTTCACTTTGTTACATGTGGAAGCCATTAGGTCTAAACATCTTTGCATTAAAAATCATCTTTTATTGCTAAAACAAAGTCTTGGACACTAAGACCTTCATCAGACACTATTTATCAACTTTAGAAGACTCCATCTCAGCACTAATAAAAGGTTGTCTGTAGTAAAATTTGTGATTGTATGACTGACTTCTGAGTGTAAACTATACACAACACTGATCTGAGATCATTGACATCCCATCAAAGGATCCTGGTTGCAATTATTTAGTATTTTGATTTCCCTAATGTTGGCATGGAGCAAAAAAAGTAGCCCAGTAGTAGATGCCCAAATGTCAGACCATCTTTAAGCACACAGCCCACAGCATTGTGCAGTCCATTTAGTTACTATTTACAAAAAAAGAAAGTGAACCGCCAGTCTTTTCCAATTACATTAATGTACAAAATCAAACATACATAATGTCATAATATTGCCCATTGAGTCAACCATTGTCTGCTCTTGTCAGCCTCAGTCCTGTGAAGCTGCCATCTGGGCACGGTATTTGCCAGTCATCTCTTTTGGCAGTAGCGTGGTGCCAGGGCAAGGCACCTGGCCCTCCACCTCACAGATACACTCCTTCAGACAGTACTTCTTTGGACCAAAGTTGGCAGGGTTGGAAGCTTCCATCTTGGCCTCTGCCTGCAAGACTTCTCTGTGAGCAGGGAGAGGCAAAAAAATAAAAAAATAAACCAACAGATCATCCACTACAGAAAGTGTGAAATGGAGATGACAAGAATGCCCAATGCATTCCAAGTTTGAATTTCTCCAATGTCATTACTTATGTGTGATCACCTGATGCCTCAACTTGTATGTCTGAGTTAAAAACGTTTATGCTTTTCCTAAGGCCATTTATAAATCATTCACATTCATGGAACGTGCAACCAAACCATCACAGATGTATGGCCATGACAGTTTAGTCATGTACACATAGTCATGAAGCATGATGCCAAGTTTATTAGTAACTGAGAATGTCTTACTCTGTTTTACCAAGAATCTTCTTCACATGTTGTGAAATGAGTTTATGGTCCTTCCCTTCCACATCCACAAGTACCTGCTCCCCATCATCTGCATGAGAGAGAGAGAGAGAGAGACAGGTCAGCCCAGTTCACACCTCACTAAAGGCATTATCCAGTACAGACTCAAAGCAAGGCATGGCTACCCACCTAGGTAGAATTTCAGGAAGGGTGACGGCGTCATGTTCTTGAACATTGCTATTTGAACCCATGGGTTTTTAAACTGGATTTGAGGAACATTGAAGAACACAAACTTTCTGCAAAGCACAGAGAGAGGTGCACACATTAGTAATATTTAACGTCATGCATTAACATAGCCAGTTGCCTGACTTTTCTCTAGAACAGTAAATCTGCGAAAAGCCACTTTCAAACACGAGTGATCTTAACAGTTACACAGCAATGTTGTGGTAAATAGAATGATGGGTAGACTATGACCTCCAACCAGCGATGCCCATAGCAAACAACAACCAATATATCAACAAAAGTCCATAATATTTTCAGAAATGCATTAATTTATTTTTGTTATTTTTTTCACGTCGGTTTGTGATCGTACTGGAAGAAGAAGAACTGGTTGATAAATCAACTTTATTAGGTTACTATTATGCACACTATAAATGTACATCATATAGTTTTATATCAGACTAAAACTTGGGTTCCTTTCTATTCCCCAAATTAAAGGTAGGTAAAGAAAGTTTGGGTGGGTTTATCAGCTAACGTTAGCTAAACTGTCAAGCGTCACTGACCTTGCTCCGTCGCTGAGCTCTCCATGTGTGTTGTAATTCACCGTCATGATCTTCACTCTGTTTTTAAAAATGATATCGCCTTTCTGGAGATACTCTAGTGTTCGTCTGATCGGAAACCTTCCTTTCATAGGCATTTTAAAGTCTTTATTTACACGATATCATCAGAAATCTGTCTATGGACGCACAGCCCCTAACGACTAGTCCCGTGTTGATGACGTTTGTCAAAGCCTTATCAACTTGGCAGCCTGGTACTTGTAGTTTTTTTCGGTCAAGCTGTCCATGCTGCATATGGTCATATGCTGCCCTCAAGTGCTCCTTGTAAGCTCCAACGTCCGATATCGAAGTCGCAAATGCGAGTTGTCACGCAATCAAGAACAAAACTGACCCCATGACAAAAGGCTGATGTTTTATTTTAGGAATCAAGCAGCAAAGTGCTACTTGAAGAGGAGAAAATCCATGTCAGACAATGTGTGACAACTTACAAGTTAAACAAAGTGAAAATAGAAATATGCATTATCCATCTGTTGTTTACATGTGATGCCAAAAACATAGGGTAATAAATTGCATCATTGTTGCCATCAGTTATTGAAAACTGACTTTCCCTTTGTCGGGTCGTTCAAGTAATTCCGGTATTTCTGCCAGCACATGAAGGCAACAATAGTCATAGACAGACAAAGAAAAGCACTCTAATTGTTATACATTTTCAGCATGAATAAACTTAGTCATGTCTTAATGTATGAATAATTGTTTATTTGTTTTAAAACAGTTTCTGTGGCTTCAGAGAAGCCAGCCTCAGAGAATGGAATGCCAATACAGGAGCACAATTGTGAAATGTATTTTTTTATATCTTCACTGATGTGAGGTAGAAAATGTATGGTTGTGACAAACTTAAACAAAAATGAATGTTGTTTGTATTATTATTCCATCACAATTTTTGAAGAAATACATTTCACATGAGTGAACAAGTACATGTATATTTATAAAATTTCAACCATAGGATACTCAATCTACAAAACTGAAAAAAATCCCCTTTCAGGTCTAATATGGCAACTGCTCATGGTTAGCATTTTAAAGCCACAACATTTAAATCAACATTTTTCATACAGCATTTAATAAAATGCATTTAAGCAACTTCATGCACTGCAATGCACTGTAAAAATAATAATAATGCTCCTTATTAGGGCAGACAGTGACAAGATTATAAAACCCTGCATAAAAACAACATGCACTCATTTTAATGAAATTACATGTACAAAGATCAATTCACACAAGTGCCTTTATAAACAGTCTTCGTGGGTTTTAAACCCAGATATTACATTTCACAAGAACAAAATCATTTTTGACTTCTTTATATTATTATCATTCATGTTGCTGTGGATGCTGAACAATAATATGTGTAGGTAGGCCTATGCATATTTCCATGTGGTCTTCAAGACATTGATACACTTGAGGCTGGTTTCCAAGGAAATCTCTTTTTTATCTGGGAAACCTGCCCAAAAGTACTTTAAGTACACTTAGTATGCAACAAGCAAATTTGTTCACAACAAATTAAATTAAAAGTTTTTAAAAACATATGTAACATAAGTTTTAGTCAGCATGAATGCAATTGAATGTCACAAAAGCTAATTGATGTGCATTTAACAGAATACAAATGACACATTATGTGTACAAAAACAGTAGCATAGCTAAACATAAGTAACATTTCTGAACCCAAACCTTGTAGCTCATCTGATTCCCTGGAGGAAAAAAACTGCTATTGATTAATAGACAAACAAAATGCAGAAAAACAAGGCTGATGCGAAACTGACACCCCTTAATGAGACTGGAGGAAAATAGCATAAAATTGATTGTCATAAAGGGAAAAGTGATGTGGTGATTGCACAGACAACATTTGCGACCATAATAACCATAATACAAATATGCATCTCCTAATCCAGAAAAAAACTGTTCCTATTCATTTCCAACTCTACATAAAATCAGGAAAATAAACATGAACAACGACCATTCCGTTAAGAGGTCGGTCAATTTAACTGGTCAATTTAGCTTAACTGAATCTGTGAATCTGATCTGAATTTAAATCTTGAAACAAAATAAAATAGAAACAAATATCGGTCATGTTGTAATGAGCTATGAATGCACTGTGTGGCAGCTCAAGACATAAGATGGTTAGTCCATTTGAATACTTTGCAGATTAAGGATCGAGGTTAGTTGCGATTAAACTGAGTTAGTTCTTGTACCTGATTTATAAGTTCTCTTTTCAACCATTAATATTTAACAGTAAATAAAGAATTGTTATATAAGTAACTGTACACTGAAGTCTTCTACACGATAGGAAATTGTGTCAATTTTAAAATGGATAAATAAAACAAAAAAACAAATCATGACACCAACGTTTTGTTTAAATTCACTGTTGTATAACATTCAGAAAAGCCTTGCCGAGTCTTTGAAGCCAAAAATCTCAATTTGTTAACTATGTCATTAAACACCCCAGTCTATACTGGGCCAATGTTTGCAAAACAAACAACATACACTTTACAGCTTCAAAGTACATTTACAGTCAGTACCAAAAGGTCTTTTAGTCTTAAAATGAGACTTTTAAAATAGGTGAAATTTCCAGTCCCACGTGTAAGATCTCTGTTTACTTGACTTTCGGATTAAGGACTGTGGACTTGTTAATACACTTATCTGATATTAGAAACATAAAAAAGCTAGTGTTGAATGATATATGTGACCAACATGAGAGCACGGTAAGGCTTAGATAAGACTAAACAACTTGAAAGGCTTGAGTCAAAAGTTCACATATGAGGAATTTGCTTGAAGTGCTATTGAGTACCACACTGTATCTCCTCCAGAAAACATTCCAAGTGTCATCCTGGTTTTCCAATGCCAGATGATCTTAATCTGACCGGAATTCCTGAATGACTCTGCATCATGCATCATCATAAGACGAGGGGCCGCTGCAGGATGATGGACTGGGGGTCAACAGTAAACTGTTTGAGGGACAAAGGGAGTATATGAGGAAGATTTACTTATCTTTAAAAAGACAGTTCCTCTAGGTGCAGGAGTGATGGGGTGTCAGTCTGTAGGGTCAGAGTCCTGGCTGTTATACTCAGCCGTCTCCATCTTGAGGATGTAGGGAATGATGCTGTCTATAGAGACGTTACCTATCAAGCCAGTGAAGAAGAGCTCCTCTGTGATGCTTGAATTCATGAGACGCAGGGCTGGGAGACGCATCAGGATACGGGTCAGTCTGGGGAACCAAACACACAAGACACACCAGAATGAAACCACCAATGTCATCTTGATATTTTTGTTTTGTTTGTTTGGAAATAAGATGCCTTTATAAGTCCCTTGTTTTTTTTTCAGTTGTTCGCCAGTGTGCCATGGTCTTCAAGAGCCACATTCAGGTCAGTCAGTGAGGGTAAGACACTTCTCTCTAAGTGTGGTAAAAAATATTTCTACTACTCATGTCTGTTTCTCTTTATTGAGCAGTATATACGCAGCTCCCATGTACTCCCTCGTACGCAAATACATTTAGATGACATCTGATGATGATATATATATATATATACAGCAAAGTCTTTTTATGATTATAAGACAACACATACTCTGACAGTCACATTGTTGTATCAGCAGTGTTTGCTTACAGATCAGTTGCTAATGTTAACTAGCAAGCCAAACAGCCTAACGTTACTGTATCCTCCATAGATGAGATTAAGGCAACTGATCAACTAGGGAGCAAGAGAGCTGAGATAACTGAGATAACTTTTTTTACTCGCTTCATGTCTATGTCTAAGGCTCACAGCTGAAAATAGATATGGGATGTACCTGTAGGTATCATCTGGATAGGTCTTCTGAACATAGTCCTGCAGCTCCATCAGGGCTTTCTCCTGGAACTTCTCAATCTGGCTGTTGCTATCCAGGCCTGGGTGGTCTGATAAGTGAAACAGTCAACCCCTAACATGCATGTCGGTGTTTTGTCATGGTCTTTCATTCAAAGCACTTTCACTCTTCCATGGAATTTCTTTCACTTGATTTATAACATTCATTAATTGATATATTTTCTTTACCTGCTTATTCCTATTCAGGATCACAGGGGGCTGGTGCCTATGTCAGCATGCATTAGGCAGAAGGCAGGGAAACTGTCTATCACAGGGCGAACACAGATAGACTGACAATCACACTCACATTCACACTTATGGGGCAATTTAGAGTCTCTAATCCGCCTGACCTGCATGTCTTTGGACTGTGAGAAAAAACTGGAACATCTGGAGGAAACCATGCAAACACGGGGAGAACGATGCCACCCCAAGTCCAATATCACCTTGATTAAAAAAAATAAGCTCAGATGCTCTTCTAAACACACTCACCAGGGCTGAACAACACTATAGCCTTCAGGTAGGCATATTCATAGCTGTCTGTCTCCATCCTCGTCATGCTGTTACAGAACTCCTGCAACTTCCAGATATGCTCCATGACCTGCTTCACTCTCTCCCCCGAAACTTTGTCTGAGATGGAGGAGAATACCCAGTTTAGAGTATGAACATTCATCATTTCATTATTTAACCTTTATTTGACCAGGCAAGTTACAGTAACAGCATAACAGTAAACATGTCGTTCCCAATGAATGATGCAGTCCCCATCACTGTCAATCAGTGACAAATGTATCCCTGTTAGGCCAATCAGTGTTATTTTGAATATGCTGGACTGCAGTTGTGAGGTGCATCACTTCCCAAAGATTCATCAAAATTTCATCAGTGGTGTCTGAGGAATGGACATAACACATGGACAAAAAACAGAAAAATGATGTAGCGCTTGGGCTAGTCAGTGCAATTTTTAAAATGTGTCAATGCAGTCGTGACATGCATAATTTCATCACATTTCATGAAAATCTGATCAAGTGGCATCTGAGATATACGTAATGGATGAACAAACAAACAAATGAAAGGAGACCATCCATAGTCCTCCCCCGATTTCATTGTGGGAGACAAAAAGCTGCTCTTTTGCGTGTGAATGTTTTAAGACCTAGCTGGTTATGGTAACAAGAATAGCAAAAATCACATTTCATCACCCCTGCTTATATATGTCATACTGTGAAGAGATGACGAGGTCTGAGGGCCATACCATCCTGGATGTTGCTTTGAAGGTGGTTGATGATGGCAGCTAGGATGGTTGACAGGTTCATCACATGAGCGCACTGAGCCAGACCCAGGGTGAACAACTCATTCCAGCAGGCTCGCACCAAACTGGTGTTTGCCTCCTGACTGAGAGACATTGAGAGTATTGGTCCATAGATAGATAGATAGATAATGCGCTCTATTCTTGAACTGCTGAAAATTACAAACACAGAGGAGCGCTCAATGTTATTGACCAAGGGTATACTTTAAGTGTCCTTGTGCCAAAAGCTATCTCACCCAAGAGCTGAGAAGGCAGGGATGGAGCGTGCCCAGTGCATGGAGAGGAAAAGGAGGCGGGATGCTGACTCACAGATGTAGTGTACATTCAGATACTCAGGCATGGGGCTGGGCATAGTCAGCTAGAGGAAAGAAGCAAAAAGAAAACAAACAAAGGGAAGGATATATTGAGGAAAAATTCCTAATTTCTTATTTGACCAATGACTACCTACAGATGATAAAAGTTAAAGAAGGAGGAGACTCATACAGCTAACTATCAAAATAAAGGAACTTATTTTGGTAGTTAGCTGTATGAGTTGACCAGCCACCCCACCTACCTTAAACGTGATATGGCTGTCTGTAAGCAGTGGCCCCTCCACCTCGATGATGGGGGTCTCCTGGTCTCGACCAATCAGCTGGATGGTCGCTCCACTGACGCACTCTGACTTATCTGCCAGGCACTGTCCCATCCCGGCTTCTGGTGGGTTCAGGACTTTGGCCAGGGTGTCAAAGGCACTGTGCATAACACACAAGTACACACACACACACACACACACACACACACAAAAGAAAGTGAAGCAAATGTATAGATTTACATATTTATAGCCTAAATTAGTGATTCTGACATACATTTGAATGCCAAAGAAGGTTGGGATGAATGTGACCCTCTGCTTTAAATGTGTAGCATTTCCTTGAGTTGTATCTTGTAAATTATATTATGTAACTATCAGTAAAATTGTTGAAGGACATTTTCTTGACTGGGAGCTCAGTATTTGCAACGCTAACTGACCGTGTTATCTCGCTGGCAGATTGCGCCTCCTTTTGGCTGTCTGAGGTATTACAATTGTTTAGGTTCTCGTTTAGTGAGTCACTCAGGTTGGCCAGTGATGTCACGACATTGGCGAGCGTCCCCAAGTCCCCCTGCCCTGACTCCATCTGCAGAGGACATATGTAATTATGCATATTGTTATCCATCATTAGTAGAGATTATAGGTCGCTTCCACCTCAAATACAGGTCGAAGCAATACAAAAAACAAGATCAAATGCAGAAACACAACAGATAAAATACAGTGGCCTGCACTGGAAAAGCAAAAAAATCTTCTTTATAAAACAGGACAGGGCTGAATGAAGAATTTAATACAAAAATAAATCTACCCTACTGCTTTTTTAAGTACAGACCACTTTGTCTGTTTTTCTGTGCCCCTAATACAAACCATTACATTTAGTAGTTGCAAAATGCAAGTATATCAAGTATATATTGCTTTATCTCTTCCTGAGAGACCATTCTCAATGAGGAGAAGGAGGCAGACAGCAGCAGAGCAGGCAGAAGTTAAACCTAATGGCAGCAGCAGCTGTACCTTAGAGTCAGTGGCCAGCAGCAAGGTTCCATCGGTCTGGATGACAGGCTGCTGGATGTTAACCAGCATCCCCTGGTCCAGCAGGCTGGATCTGCACATGAGACAGAGTATCTATCAACAACAGGCTGATATGATAACACAGTAGTATTAATGTATTTGTGAGGGTCCCTGGAAAAACTGTGAACCACCACTTCCTACCATGGTGTAAAAAGCCCACATACACAACATCAACAGCTTAAAGATGGGACAGAAAATCTAACCTGATTCTGAGGTTTCTCTGGAGGCAAGACCTCCACTAACCTGGATCCATCTGTCTCTGTATCGGAGATGAAGGTTGGCGTGGCGATGAGTGGGCTGTTGAGGTCCTTGCGAATGTAGATCTTTTGGGTGGAGGCAGCACAGTTGCCGTGCTTCTCTCTGGGCACCAGATCGATGGGCTTTCTCTCACTCTGCACAGCTAAAGACACACAAAGCAGACTTATTGTCTGAATCGGGGTCAGCTAAAGGACAGCATGCCTGCTGCTGGACACTTCAGCAGGACAGTTGTTGCTGATACGGGGGCTTGAACCTGGGTCCTTCAGTTGAAGAACGATTTCTCCACTCACTACTTCCTAGTCACTACTGCTACACTAACCTACACACACTAACTTGACTTACATCTGAGTGTAACTGTGTCTCTATGGGTATTAGTGTGTGCTCCTGGGATGGGATGCAAACTCACACTCAGTCTTCATCCCCATCTCAAGGCACTTCTTCAACCGACAGAACTGGCAGCGATTGCGGTGGTGTTTATTGATGATGCAGTCTTGTTTACTGCGGCAGCTGTAGGTTAGGTTCTTCCTTACGCTCCTCTTGAAGAATCCTTTACAGCCTTCACAACTGACCGCTCCGTAGTGACGTCCTAAACACAGAGAAAGCTAGTAGTGTGTGTGTAAATCATTTTGTGTGTGTGTGTGTGTGTGTGACAGAGATTGCTGACATGCTGCACTACATCATACTGTCTGAATACTTTAGTATCAGGCTGCATCAGTCAAGATGTGTACAAGGCATCGCATGTCCAGGTATGCAACTGTACACTTGAGTACCTGAAGCCTTGTCTCCACACACCAAACAGTATTCCACTGGCTGTGGTCGGCTCAAATCCCCTGACTGCCCTAGCAGCCGTTCCATTGACAGAGCATCTGTGACAATCTGGAAAAACAAGGTACAGTCAAACACTGGCCACTGATCCTGTGTCTCGCCTTAATACAATGGTGGCATAATGGTTATTATGCTGTATAAACATTTACAGTAACGCCACAGCTATAAAATACGGAAACCCAGAGTAGGCACACTATAACATACCAGTATATTGGCAACAATACCATCACACTGTGTACTAAGGTTTGGGGTGGTATTATGGAGCAACGTGTACCTGGATCCTGCCTGGCATCAGACTGTCTGCAGCGGTAAAGATGAGTTGCTTGGTGTTATGGCTGTCTGGGGAGGCCAGGATCACCTTGCCTGTCCCCGAGCTGTCAGCCGTGGTCAGGATGAACTGCTGCTTGGGAGCACTGGATGGGTTCATTGCTGTCACTATCTGGATCTTCTGACCAGTCTGCTGGTCAGTTACAATCTGATGAGGGTGGAAAGAATAGGAGAGAGATGGGAGAGAGAGACAGAAATATAGGCAGCAAAGAAGTGATGAATAAAGAGAAAAAGAAGGATGGATATTGGCAGAGAAGATGGGAGATCCATGTATGTGAGTTATATCAACAAATCTGTATGCATGGCTTAGCTTATTACTATTGCTGGCATGCAGTAAGAGGATGATATCAACAGGTGGCAGCGGTGCCACTTCCTCTGAAGCTGAGTGATGTTCAGCGTACAACAATTACCTGTATTCGCTGTGGTGTTGTAGCAGGCTCAGTGGAGATGACCTGAAAGCGCTGCGGAGACCCACTCATTACTGAATCTGAAGGAGAGATTGACACCTACAATTTGCAACACATTTCAGCATGCTTAAACATATGCAAACTATGTCTTGAACAACACATCTACAACACAAACATCTTGTACTTGTGTCTGTGTGCAAACAATAGGCTTTTCTACTGCAAAAACAGAAATATTCACATAAACATGGATGAGACCTGTGTAGAGAACAGCCAAACCCAGACAGGCCAAGTGAGTGGTGCAGTAGTCTTTGTAACCTCAGGGAGAACTCTCTCTACTGAAGGTCAGAAGTGGCCCATATCTCTATGGCAACAAAATATGCAGCATCCACCAGCCACACACCCAGTGTGATTGCCGTTTTTCAGATAGTTTTGCCTCCAAAAGCAAATCATACAGGTCGCATGGAATAGGCCACGGTCAATATCACCCCCCAGCCCATATCTCCACCCGACTGTGCATCTCTAAACTCTCTCTCTCTCTGGCCCGTCCTGCTCAGAGGCCACTTTCTGCAGAGCAAGCAGATTCAGGTTGATCGTCATGATGATGTAAGGTCATTAGTGAGGTCTGTTTGGAGGAATGCCAAAGACATTTGTCAGCCACAGAGGCATAGCCACAAACTCTGTCAGAAAGGAACTGGCCAATGCTGTGGCCTGAGCATTTAATGAATAGAATGCTAATGCTGGTAGATCACAGAAGATACACAGTATAATTGAAATTTAAGTCAGGAACCTTAAGTTCTACCTATTCTCCACTGAAGACATCTTGTCTGAACCTTCTCAATACAATCTAAAGGCAATCCAAAAACTATTACATAATCAACTTCAGGACCATGGACATTTCCCCTCCAATTAAAAACAAATTAAACTGGTAACTGAAAACCCACATATCGGTTGTGAGTGGTGACCACTCTATAGTTATGTTGCTCATTTCCATGGCGGGTGCAGTGTTCTATTCTTATCCCATATTTGCTCACAATGATATGTGATAGGCTCTCCTCATACACAGAGGTCATGACTAAGGTTACTGACCTCCATTCACCAGGCATGTATGCATCTTTTCTTTGGTGACTTGAGATTATAATAAAGAATACACATTTATAAAATATAGTGAAAGTGATATATCCATGCCTGCATTTGGTCCACAGCCTCATTGACTGAAAGGAGCATGCTCCTTGGATTTGTTTGCTGATTGGTCGAACCGAATATCAATCAACACTTCCTCCTAAACGCATCAAAACACAGGACAAAATGGAGATTCTGGCAACCAGCCAATAATACAGTGGCGAAGCCTTATTAAATGTATGATTAGTATTTTTCTTATGAATCCAGTGGACACATGCTGATTTAGTAAATGAAAAAAATGTAGCTTTTGTGAATAAAGACATGCTTCTACGTGTTGCCGCATTCAATTTTACAACCCTCTCCTGTCCCCGGGATGGCAAAGGTAAAAGGGTCGAGTTCATCGACACAAACTACAGCTTCCCATGTTAGCTGGTGGGCTAATGCAAGAAAACGCAAGAAAGGCTGCTGCAACAGCACAATATGCCTCCCTGGCTTCTTCATTCTAGCATGCAGATGTTAGTTAAGGTTAAGTCGATGATGGTGTCACATATTCACAACTGAGTGTTTACTGTTTAACAAGCATGTCGCTGTAGCCAGAATAATACAGATGATGGCTGCAACGCCCAGTGCTTCGCATCCATCCCCGGTTCCCTAGCCGCCAGAGTCGGGCTGGGAGGGAGCGCTGCACGGCTAGCTAACAAGCTAGCAGGGAGATTAGCTATGCGCTTTTATCATCCAGTATCTCAATGAGATTTCTACGGTTTTCAACCTGCGATGAAGACTTACCTCTGGGATTCGGGGATCACAGATTTATAGTTCTCTGCTATTTTATAAAATATTTGTTTTGGTTTTCTTCTGTTAAAGGTCATAGTTCGTGACCCCGCACCGCTAGCGCGTTGAAGCTGAGTTTTTTTCCCCTCCTTCCTCTGCTCGCAACACTGCGCGCTTCTATTTCCCCCCCCCCCTCCCCCCCGCCCCCCCCCCCGCCCCCCCCCCCCCCCTCCCAGCCCCTCCCACCC
>OOFE01001016.1:17096-33931 GCA_900323365.1 Monocentris japonica | reverse complement strand
ATGCATGCATCTATTTTATTTAATTGGTATAATATGGTGGAAGCCTTGCCGGAAAAATTCCTCAATTATTGAAATCCTCCACCATGTCTTGGTTGGAAAATGTGCCTGACCTCATTATTTATTGTTTAATTTTCTGGAATGGGTGATGACAATGCTGTGCCAATTGAAGTTAAAACTTTGTTATTGGTTAAAATGCTCTCAATAATAGAACGAGCCCTTCCCGACATTTTGACGTAGAGCAGGATAAAATATAAAATAGCTGAACCATTAAGACTCATCTGAGTGCGTCAGGAACGAGATAAAAGATGAAAGTCAAGTTCAAGTGCAGTCACGGATGTGGTCACTTTTTCAAAAAAATATAACTTATATAAAATAAAAAAGAAATATATAACTTAATTGTTCAATTACACGTTTTTGTGTTTTATTGCTTTAGTCAATAAAAAAAAATATATATATATTTTCCTGCGGCTGTAATCTTATATAAAAAATATATATACACCATATTATACAAATAAAATAAAATAGATGCTGTCATGCATAACACTCTGAAAGCACATTATTATTGCAATGTGAATACAAAGTTCAAGAATCCCTATGATTCTAAAGACCTGATTTAAATATAGCCAGAGCTACTCAACTGGACATGTAGCGCTATCCAGCTGGATAGAGCAGTGCTAACCAACTGGACAGCTCGCGCTACCCAGCTGGGTGGCGCAGGAAGCTGGATAAGCGGTGTCTTGTTAACTGGACGTATCTCTCATAACTGGGTATGTGGCGTCTACTAACTGGATATGTGGTGTCTACTAACTGGACATGTGGTGTCTACTAACTGGGCATGCGGTGTCTAGTAACTGGGCGTATCTCTCATAACTGGGTATGCAGTGTCTAGTAACTGGACCTATCTCTCATAACTGGGTATGCAGTGTCTAGTAACTGGACATATCTTTCATAACTGGGTATGCGGTGTCTACTCTGTGCAGGCTTTTGAATTTTGTTTGGCCTCCCATACTGATACAGCATAAGCCCGCATGGTCCTAAAGTCTGCTGACACCATATATCCGCCCGGTCGTCCTAGCTCTTTTCCCGTTTTATGTTTTGTAATTCCATTTAAAGGGACAGTGACAAAAATGCTGTTTAAAAAGAAAACTATGGAGCTATGCCAATGTGCAGACCAACCATTACCACTTCACTCTGTGTTGCATTGCTCTTTTGAAAGCCATTTCACTGGGTGTGTTCTAGGGTAAAGGCATTGGAGCAAATTTCTATATTTTTTGATCTGTTCATGTAGATGTATTTTGTTGGTAAAATATAATCCACCATCATATATCTGGAAAATGTAGCTAATCTTTATATTATCCTTTACTCCAGTGAACTAGCTAGCTAAGTGGCTACAGCTAGTTGGATATGATAGGTAGGTAGCAAGCAAACATTACTTGTTTAGCTAATCAGAGCTAAAGTTAGCAGCAAGTATTTTAGGCTAACATTACATACCAGCAGTACTGTAATATTACTTTCCTTAGTAACAAGTAGGGTACCGAATTACTATTTTAATTTCAGTAATATTACAGTTACCAATCAGATAAATTAATTGTTACCTTACTTTTGTTATCGCCTCTTCATATTTAAGTTAAATAAGCCAATCTCTTGTATAACTCAATATATCTCTTCTAACTAAAGGAAAACATTGTACGCTAGCAAGCTAGGTTGGATAAAGTGTGGATATGTTTAAATTCAGTTGAAGAAAGTCTTTCCATTATTTTGATTTTGTTTGTCAAGATCTTTAAAGCTGACAGAGAGATCATTCGGGAATCCTGACACAGATGTAATAATTCTCTCTTCCATCTCCCATTCAAAGACAAATTGGAACTTGGTACAAAAATGTAATACCGTGGAGAATGGGATTGGTTCAAATGCTGAGACAATCGTACTGATGTGCATATTCATTGCATTAGATATTGCACAGCGTATTTGTTTTGTGGTGTTTTGCTGTATTTGTAAATATAGACTTTTAGAAAGGTCTGAATGATTACTCATGTATCACGAGAGGATCACCAGTGTAGCGGAGATGTGCGTGGCCCCCCGGCAAGGTTGAAGCACGGGACCCCTCCCTGTGTAAACAATCAAATAGCTTTTCGCATTCCATTATAATGAGTGCACACCATAGGCTTATGCTTAACAATTTATTAACAATATGTAATTTGAAACAACATCGACATCAGTCTCTGATAAAAAAAAAAAAAAGAAGTGTTGTGCATAATAGAATAGGGGCCAAACAGTTTGCTCCCTTGTAGTCTATATCGGCTAAACTAATGAATGAAACTAATAGCCTATAAATGAATGGCCTAGACATTGTTTCCTACATAGTTCAAGCAGGTCTCCTGTCACTCTTTTGTGCAAAGTCATGTATTACATCCTTTAAACCAAGATTGTCCGCACAGTGACTCTTGATACGCTAAGTATTGACAAGGCTGTGGCAACAATCACTGGCATGGTCAAAAACAATTTCAGTGCTTTAGTGACGTCTGGGACACTTGGCAAGATAGACTGGTGCTTGATAAATGATGCACGGGCGAGATCTACAGAGCCGTGCTTAATTTCTTGCTGGTCATCAAGCTGAGCACTGGAACCAGCTAACCCTCTTAAGAACCGGTCTGCCCCAGGCTGTATCTTCCGGGACAGGTTGGTTGCCGCTGCTGGTGATGATTAAGCCCGCCTCTGGCGCCCCGCGGCCTAAGAACCTTTTTTTTTTTTTTTTTTTTTAAAAACCATGGAACAACCACGTCTGGCAGCAACAATCACACCACGTTCAAGGTTGCTTAGATCACGCATCTTGCCCATTCTGTTTGGTCCAAAAAAAAAAAAAATCACTTTACCATGTCTAAAAGCTATATATGGAATTGCTGCCACATGATTTGCTGTTTGGAGGGGCAGGCTATTTGCATATATAAAGTGGCCGGTGAGTGTATAGTCAGGTCTACACACGTTTTGATAAGGAAGATGTCTATTGACGTCTATTGACGCCCACTGACCTCCACTGTTAGTATTTGTTGACCTTAACTGGTATTAAGCTGATAATACTATGCACAGCAATATACATGTGCAAAAATGAACGCACGTTAAACTTTATTTGGAAATTCTTACAATAATTATATAACAAACATTCTATTAAACACAAATACTCGTGTACAGTCATAAATGAGCAATCCAACTGAACAAAAAGTGATAGTAAATTTGAAAATTTGATATTGACAATCAAATGAATTGAACAGCAACATTACAGCAGTGCGATATCTGGAAAAAGTGTTAACAAATAATATGCATCTTAGTTTAGAAATTATACATCAGTTTTAAGAGACTTCAAGGGCCCACAAATCATAAAAATTGTTAAAAACATAACCATGTAAAAAAATAACAAACCTCAAGGCTACTCTGTGTATCAGCAGCTTGTGTCATCTCAGAAACAAGCTCAGTTATTATTGTGAACAAACTGAATGCCATGGCAATGACCTTTTTTGACCACATTAAATTCTGGTGTCAGCACATCACTGGTTGGTAACTCAAGGAAATTTATACCCTCAAATACTCAGTCATTGGAATATCAATCTGTGATGTTGAATGCATTCGAGGAGTATTTTATGATGAAGTGTAATTATATAATTATAGCACAACAAATGTTGCTAAGCTGTTGTATAATTTTTAACTACCTACTTCTGTTTCCGCATTAACAATTTCAGTGGAATCATAAAAGGGTTGAGGGGGCAAAGTCCCACCTTCTCCCAATCCCTGGACTGCCAGGATGTGTTATTGCTCTGAAGTGATTGGCTCTCAGTTTGTCCATCACCTGCTTGAACTGTTTCCACGGCACTGCCCTTGGCACCACTACTGTCTGCTCCATCACCAGCAGCATTTCCCCGACTGGTGGAATCCATTCTGTCCTGGACTGGGTTTGCACCAGTGAACTGGCCACTTCCTGTGTGTGTATGGACTGAGTCTCTGTTGGCGTGCTGCTGATCACTGCCGTCTCCTTCCTTCTCTGGCTTTAGATCTTCAAACATTTTTTTTGCCATCTTGGAGTCGGCAGGGGCTGAGAGACAACTGTATACCTGGAGCGACAGGGAGAAAGGGAGAAAGCCTTGTCATTTTTAATTTATTGTCCTGGATAGGAAACTTGAGATGTGTGTATTGTTTTATTGCCTAGCTGCACCCAATGGTCATCTACGTGATAAGCACGTAGATGTGTAAAGATGATCATACCAGGTAGAAGGTGGATAAAGACGCCTGTGGAAATCCCACATTAGCATTTTTACCCCAGTCAGCAGTATAAAAATGAACAATGGCAGAAAATGAAGTGAAGTGGGGCGTCGGTTTGAGAGTCTCTGCTACAGTTAAAAAAAATTTAAAAGGTGCAATTAGCAATATTTTTGACATTGATAATACATTTAAAAGCCATATGCTATCAGATGATACAGCTGAGACTAAGAATGAGGAAGCAGGACTCGGTTAGCAGCTGAGGTTAGCGTTGCAATTCGTTTAGCTTAGCTTAAGCATGGACTTTGGAGTGAGCCACACACTGACTTGCAAGGTTGGCTAAATGAGCCAAACATTCAATGTGCTTCATAATTTCTCTTAATGTCTTCATAGGTCTACTGCTGACCTTGAGGCATTCAGAACCATATCCTGATGTATGCTAGCAAACGCTTCTCCTTCACACCACCAATCTACAAACAGTTCTACTCACTGCCCTACAATTTTCCCCTTTTTATAAAGATTTCAAATTATGTTATGAGTAAAATAACCCATAACTGGCTAATTCCATGACTAGCAACAAAGGTTCCCAGGCTGGATTTGAACCCAGGACGTCACAGGTACATGATATATACCATAGCCAGCTATGACATTCAACTCAGATATGGTATGGTATGAATGGTAATGCCAGGTGTAAAGAGGACCTTAGGTTCACTGATAATAAACTGAGTAATCTGTAACAGCAGTTGTACCTGGATCATATGGCACTGCAGTTTGTTGCAGTCCAGCAGGGGGAGCTCCTCAGGGAGAGACATCAGTAGGTCCAACACTATAGCGCTCTCTGGAGGGGAGAAGAGAATGTAGCCATTCAAAAACACTTCAACTTCATTAAAGTCACAAGGAAATGGCATTTTGATGGTTTCTTACTTCTGTAATTTCATGTATTTCTGGTTGAAACAGGATGAAAGTGACTCAGGAGAACTGGATGCATTCTATTATAGAGGACCACTGGCAGTCTCCAACACATAATCTTGAGCTTCAAATTCCAGCTTCTTCAAAATCAATAAATTCATCTTAGGAGTAATACACATAAAGACAGAGGCTTTAACAATTTTTTTTAATATAAAACCAGGCTATATTTCAGGCTTTGAAACTCTATATCAGCTACTGGGGTACTATTTCCATATGGTTGCATGTGTTTAAGGAGACAAAGTTTGAGAGAGGAGAGCTGCCGCCCCATCATTTTTGATTCCAATTTGAGCTTCCATGTACAGGTTAACAAAATCATGCAATTGTGCTTCTTTCACCTGAGAAATATCTCCAAAATGAGGCCATTTTCATCCTGTAGTGATCTAAAAAAGTGGCTAGACTACTGCAACTCTCTTTATACCTGCCTTGGTCAGAAGTCCCTCTCATCTCCAGCTGGTACAAAACACAGCAGCCAGGATTCTTAATGTCACCAAGAGACACACTCATATAACCCTTATTTTAGCATCTTTACACTGGTTACCAGTTTTAGAATAGATTTTAAGATTTCACTGACTTTTAAAAAAGGCACAAATGGGTCTGGTTCCAAGCTATATCGCAAAACTTTAATGTCCATATGAGCCGGTTCGTAGTCTGAGGTCCTCGCGCGGATACCTATTGGCTGTTCTGCAGTCAAAATTGAAAACTAGAGGCAATCAGAGCCTTTTCAATCAGGGCTCTCAGCCTGTGGAACGATCTGCCTGACAAACTCATACTGGCCACATCAGTATCTTCTTTTAAGTCACTCCTTAAATCTCACTTCGACAAACTATCTTTCATCTATTTTTTTGCCTCTCAAATATGGCCTGTTTCCTGTATGTACTGCAGAGCTCTCATAGTGCTATCTTAAGCTAATGTTGACTAAAGTAACAATCAAAACTAAAAATAACATGATCATACCAACATCTTGCTTGGTGAGGATAATAGCTGGAAAAATCATGGGGATAATTGATTTTAAAAATAATCAATTGTAGAATAAATCAAGCAGAGAATGATACAAAATTCAAGGATAAACAAGAAAAGTAGGTAGGAATTTTCAGGCTCACCCATGGGAGTGAGAGCGCACTCTTCATTCATGTTGTGGATGCTGCTCAGGTAGCAATAGATCTTCTCAAAGTCCACAATGCACTTGATGCCAAATGCCCTAGGGCTGTCTTTTTCGGCATACTTGCTGGTCCGGCCAAACTTGGCATGGAGTGCCTCGGCAGCGGTCGAGGAAAACGAGGAGCGGGCGGACGGTGGAGAGTTGGAAGAGTTGGATGGGGAGGACAAGACAGTAGGTGAAGTGGATGGGGAGACAGAGGATGGGGGAATGGTGGAGGTGGAGCAAAGATTTGAAGGGATGGAAGCAGAAGAGGAAGAGGGTATGACAGGGATGGATGAAGATTTCAAACAATTACCAGAAGAGATGGCGGTAGAGAGGTGCTGTGCTGACATACAAGGAGAGGCTGGAGTCGGGATGGTAGTCTGAGTGAGAGGCCGGGAAGAAGCAATGGATGTGTCCACTGTGTCTGGAGGTTGCTGTGGCTGGGGCCTACCTGCTCCAATGGGGGAACAGACAGAGGGTAGCCCTGGTGATAATGATGCAACGGTAGTGGTCTGTGCCCACTGAGGTTGTAGTGTGGTAGCGGTGAGCACTCTGAGCACTTTTGGAGACGCTGTGGGTTGCGGGGTACCCTGGATGCTAGGAATGCCAAAGGTCATGGCCTTGACAGCTGCTGCAGCACTGGAAATGGGTGTGAGTGTAAGTGGTTGCTGTGTGGCTTTGACAGCTTGGTTTGAAAAGATTGGCGTCACAGTTGATGTAGCTGCCTGCAGCAGGGATCTAGAGGTAGGGATGGACATTTCTGTTGTGCCTGGTCGGCGGGGGGTTGCAACAGATGTGATCCTGGGCACTGGTGTAAAAGACTGCCGCTGAGGTGGAGATACTGTAGTGGTGGCCACTCTAACCACTTGGGAGGGGGCTGCAAGCCTTCTGGCTGGGCCCATGGTTGGGGATAGTGTCTTGCGTATCAGGAGTGGAGGGGCTGCGTTGGAGATGCTGATGCTTTGAAGCTGACCTAAGGGGGGTAAAAAAAGATTCTCAAGTTGTTAACTCTGCAATACAAAACTTATTTGTGTTAAAATAACATTACGTGACTAGTTTCACTTATTTTGCACCTGCACTAATTCTCTTTAAACTATTTGTTTTACTACATGCACTATTTCCTCTAAAAACATGTATATAGATATAGATAAATATAGATCCTTTATTTCAGTTAACAAAAGTTTATTTTGATTAAATAAGGACTGCAAGGTATAAAACATATAAAATATACATATAAAAATCCCATACATACAGTACACTTTCTTGCAGGTATAAACCACACACATATGCGCATTCATACACACATATATACAAAACAGACTACATACAACCACGTGTTCGCACACATGTTTGACCCAGGACAGAGAGACAGCTTCACTGAGGTTCAGGACCAGGGACAGCGCCCCCTCTCACACAAGAGACAACTGGGCAGAGTGAGTGTGAGAGAGGCGATACTGTCCCGCCCAGGGGGCAAATGTATCAAACTTTGTATATATTTAAGTACAGAAATCTGTGTACACACAAAAAAGGAAACATGCATAGGCAATCTTTTCGCCAAGCCTTATGACCATGCCCACAATATACTATGAATGGCTTCCAACACACCCCCAATTAGCCTGGTTTGCATATAAATAGCTAACGTTATTGTAGTTTTGAATTTACAGGGGAAAAGGCAAATGAGCGAACACTTGTGTACAGATACAGACAGCTAACAAAGCATGCTAGAGCTAGCCATCTGATGGTTAGTAAAATGAGCTCTGCTCCGGTGTGCTCTGGTGTGACTCCAGGCAGCAGACTCAACCAGGGGAATCTACTCAAGACTTTTCCTTACCAATGAAAGCTAAGTTATGAAACTAGTAATAGAATAGGTTATAGATAGACCTAGCAGCCAGCAGCTATACTATTCTGTGTACATATAGGCCTACGTGCCATTGTACAAAGCCATTCATTGTTTACCTTGCATACAGACATGCAAGGTAAACGGTCAAGATTATTGTGTGCTCACGACTTTAAAACCCAAACCTGAGAGCACGTAGCGCATTGATGCACAATGGAAAAGACAAAGACTTAAAAAGAGAGAGCTGCAATGTTCAACAAATTGTATGAATTGAACTATTATGGTGGGGGAAAAAAGGCGAAACCATCACCACGTACAAAGCCAAAGAGAAAATCTGTTAGGATCCGCAGCGTGCACAGACTTGGAGATGAGCAGGGGCGAAGTCTCAAACAGAGAAGTGTCCTATTGGCTCAGTTGGCTAAGGTGCACACCATCTGTGACATCCTGAGTCTGAATCCAGTCTGGAACCTATGCTGTCTCTCTCTTTTGTAGCGCTTCACTAGAGAATGTGAAATGCAGCAGAAATGCAATAAAATAATCTTTAAAAAGGGCACCACTAAACTATATTAATATGTAATCCAATCTAAAAAGTACAGGTATAAAAATGCAAAGTATGAAATAGGACCCTACCAAGATAGTCTAGCAAGTCTAGCAAGATAGACCCATTTCCATTTTGCAACGACTAAAACAAGATAAGAAAGCAGTTAATCAGTATTATATTATATACATTTCTGGATTATGCTTGGTATGTATGATATGTACAAGTGATTTTATCTTCATTTTATTTTTTATCTAAATTGTATCTTTTTTCCTTATTACTACGTTATTATTACTTTATTTTATTCTTTCTTCCCCTAACCCCATTTCCCTCCCCTTTCCCCCATTTTGCCTCTTGCCAGACTGTCATTGTAAATAAAAAAAAAATGTTCTCAACTTTTAAATCCCTATTCAAAACTTATTTTTTAACATAAGGCCTTATAATAATCTTTGGCTTTTATTCATTTTTCCGTGTTGCCTATTATTTATTTATTCCATTTGCTTTATCCCTATTGCTGGGACTATTTTTGTTTTACTGTTTTACTTCATTGTTTTTTCTGTTTGATTGATCTGTGTCAATTGTTCATTATTCATTTTTTGGGTTATGAAGCACTTTGTTCTGAAAAGTGCTGGAAATATAAATATTATTATCAGGAAGGAACCACCATCATATCAGAGGTGGACGACAACGAGACTGAGGTCCAAACCTGGGACTGCTGGGCGGGTCATGGGTCTAAAAGGGATGGTGCGACCGACGGGTATCTGTTGGTCCGTGGGCTGTCTGTGCAACTGAGGAGGGTCGGAGTTCTTCAGGCTGCGAGGCTCTGTGGACGAGACCATGAGCATCTGGAAGAGAGAGCGAGGGAAGATGAACTAAGAGCCAGTTACAGTTAGAGTGGCCTGTGACTGATACAAACAAAGTCACACTTTCACAATAGAGGCAAGTAAGCTAGCTAATTAGAGCAGAGATCTAACAGAAATGTGAAGAGGTAATATCTCACCATACAAAATACTGAAATAATAATACTGCTCTGTCATTTGCTTCTTTGGCTCGAGAATGTGTTGCATGTTTTAAACAAATTTTATTCACTAGTGAATTGTCTCACTGTCCATTCCTCCTTGGTCTGTTGTGTGAGTGACTCAGACAGTGGAGTGTGTTCAGTTCAGTTTTCTCTCTTCTTGTGGCTGAAGGGAGTCAAGTTTATTTCTACAGCACTTTATCACAAACAAGCCTCAAAGGGCTTTACAAGCTGGCAGACAATAAGATTCATGGCACAATCAGCTGTCAATTATGATGTTGATATATGATCACAACAAAAGCACATGAAAACAGTAACAGGTTGAAGAGAAATGAAAGGACTTAACCAAGTGGAGGACATAGCAAGCCTACATATGGTAGCTTAAACTGGCCGGCACCACTAGCCTAAGGCCTCTATGACAAGGAAAACTCCCACAAAAACCCTATAGAAGAAAAGAACGAAAGTTTGGGGCGAGGAAATTCAAAGAGTCTGGGCATGCAATAGATTATGCCATATAGATAGATAGATGGATACAGAGATAGATAGAGAGATAGATCATATAGTTCTGTGTATCTAGTTCAGTATGCATGGTCAGCCAAGGCCCCTATAGTTATAGTTTCACCATCAGCAACAAACCCTATGACCCCTTGGATGAAAGCTACCACCTTGCTGTACCTGAGAGAAGGCAACAGAGATGGGTTCCTCCAGCTTCCCGGCCACAGCAGAGGCCATATCCATCCATAGCTCGATGGGCTTTTTGACTCTTCTCTCCTCCCGTCTCTGGCTCATCAGCTGGTGCTTCACCAACGTGATCACCTTGGCCTTCAGAACTTCAACCACAGAGTGGATCTAAGGGGAGGCAGGGATGAGAGTGTGGTTATTAGGCCTGTACAAACAGACAATATCATAACCAACTTCTTTACCAAACAGACACAGAGAAAAAGGAATGAGGGGAGAGAGACAGAGAGAGATGCGTGATGAATGGACAGAATGTCAAGCTAAACTCAACCTACTAAATGTACATACCATTTAAAATATGACTCAATATCTTTTCTGAAAACTCTCTTCAATTTGGCCTACACTCTAAGAGTCACTCATTTCAAGAGAATTTCAATTTTTAATACTAGTTCACGTTACTCCTACAAATTTCTTCCATCAAAATGTGGAGGGCGAGGGCGCTATCGAGTAATGTGAATCAATTGCAAAAGCTCCGATTTTATTGAAATAGGTGCCGCATGGTGGATTGGTTGAATGCCGAATTTGAAAAGTGGCTCCTAAAGAAATTGTCTAGGTCGGAAAGAGAGAGAGAGAGAGAGGGAACCCCTGGCCTGAATTACCTCTGAAATGGATCGTTGGGGCACGTCTTTTTTCAAGACAGCATAATCGATCTCGCCTGCGCCTCCGACAGTCCTGTTGAGCCTTTTCAGGCCAGCCAACAGGTTTCTTTGCTCGGTTCTTTGCCAGGTGCAAACCGGTTTACGCGAGTGTTGTATGTTCTGGACAGTTTTCAGGTAGCGGTCTGGTTTGGAGCGCTTACGAGGAGGCGGCTTCATCTTGACTCACGTTGCTGGTAGAAGCCTTCTCTAAGAACAAACTAAACTGTTTAACAAATGCGGCTAGGTAGGCGCGTTTTTAATAACAAAGCGCCTACTACTGATTGACAGTTTAGCTAAATCTTAATTAAAAACTGCCGCTTTCATGTGCCCGAACTTGCGCCTTCCTTGCCGTTCACCGACAACTACTGCACATTTATTGACGGAAGTACACCCTTCACTCTACGGCAAGTGGCACGTTCAAATAGAACGGAAAGCAAATCGCGCAAAGATCGCGAATTGTCAACAAGCGCTGCATTTCTCAGCGGTATGGACATTGGATTGGATTTTCGAAACAGACGAAAACAACAAAAGTAAACTAAAAAAAATCATGCGTCATTGCCTGTAAATCCAAAAATTTTGATTGGCAGCGGTGGGATTCGAACCCACGCCCCCGGAGAGACTGGAGCCTTAATCCAGCGCCTTAGACCGCTCGGCCACGCTACCTTCTCTATATGAAAAGAAATTTACATGAATTAGTTTATGCCATATACTATGGGATAAAAATCAGAGGTTTTCGGATGTGTGAGCATTCCAACCAGAGGTGTATAATCCCAGGTTCATAAAGTAAAAGGACTTGCCAGAGTTTTATTTTGATGTTCTAATTAGTTCCATTCTACAGCATGGGGAGGGACGAATAATTGTGATCACCTGGTGGAGAAAGATCCTGGCAGGACTTTTACTTTCTGAACCTGGGATTATACACCTCTGATTCCAAAGTCACGGAACACATTGGAAGATTTTACACAATATATAGGCATCTAATTGTGCTATGTGTCGTTTTAAAGATATCGGTTAACGATAACAGTGCATTTTGTCTTGCCAGCGGAGATACACTTATTTTTGAAATATATGAATCAGTTCTGTGAAGATTTGTTTTCTTATACATATGTCCCATTTTGTATATGGAAGTATTCTGTGATAATTTCTCAGCAGAAACTGTTATGTTACCTTGAAAAGCAAAATAACTAAGTTTTACTGGAAATAGAATATTTCATTGGTTCACTAAGGGTTATTGAAAATAATAAGTGTTAAAATGTAGTATGGTTTCTGATATACTGATAATTAGAGTGTTATGTTTGTTTGTTAGCCTTAGCATGCTAGTTGGTGTTGGTTGCTAGATATCATTTTATGACTAAGACTTATGAAACATGGAAAGATATGAATATCATACCATTAAGACAGGAGTTTCATAACATAGTTTAGACATGTTCTCAGCTCCTGGTACAATTGTTTACTGATACTATTTGGTAATTTGACAAGACAGGTTTTGCCTTGTGTTTTCAAGTTTAAAAGCCTGAAATGCATAATACTACAAAGAACTATTTCTCTGTTACTGTAATTATTGGGGTAGAATTTATTTATTTTTAAAATGGGACCTCGATTCCAGATATCAGGGTAGTAACCTCCACTCAGAATCAAACTGAATAGTTTTAAAACAGCGAATTGGATTGTTTTTGCTAGTGTTTTTAATCGTGTCTAGTATGTATAATTGAAAAACTAAACAAAATCCACATGCTTTATTTGGTTGGAGTTTCTCTGTTAGTTCCTGTTCAGCAATTGAGAGTCCAGGAGGTTCTGGCTGTCCTGTATAGCCAATTCAAATTTGTTTAGTTTTTCAATTATACTTTTTTGTTCTGATTGTGTATTTGATTGTAAAGTGTTTGGGAGTAGTTAATACAAATACCTCATATTTTATGGCCAATTCTTCTGATTTAGATTTGTTAAGGTTGTTCCAGTGTACCAAGAATTTATTTATACAGGGCCATCTGTATCATCTCCTAATATTGAACAGCCTTTTTGGCTGTTTGAGAAATACAGTAATTTGGTTGTGGTCAGATAGAGGAATTAGTTGTTTAACTGTAAACGCACTGAGAGCAAAAGGATCTAAATCTCTAATCATGTAATAAACTGTGCTATTACCAAGTGTTAACCCAAAGAGTCCCCTCATATCCTGGCGAGTCAGGGTCTCTTCATCACTGCATGGCTGCTCAGCTCTCTTTACAAGTCTGAGCTGAGGGGGAGGGTATGTGGCAGACTGGGGTATCTGCTACAGAGAAAACGACTACATCCCCCAGCTGTCAACCAGTTGGCCATCTTGCCCCAGCTGAAGGGCACTACCAATCAGCCAGGTGATGGAGGTGTTGGATTCTACCATTCAGCCAGGGAGGCTGCGGACGGTCACTCTGACAATTTTGGTTTCTGTTGATAAGTTTGAGCTGTTTTTTTTGAGTGAGTAATTAAAAATGAATGTTTTTTGCATTTGCATTAAAAGGGGGCTTGTGACACCCTGCTTTCCCCCCTGGGGGGCCCACAACACCCAAGCTTTGACAGAGCTGCAGCAGATCTCTTCCATTCTTATTCACCTGTTAGGCATAGTTAAAACGGGGAAGGTCAGTCACATTTATAGGGATCTTGCATCCAAATATATGAATATTACCATGTTCTGTGTTGAGGTCAGGTAGAGATCCAGTACGTGTATTGAGATCACCACAGATCAGTATGCTTCCCTGGGCCTGGAAGCTACAGATGTGGTTGTGGAGCTGTCTCTCTTTCTCTCTCATCTCTCTCTCTCCGTCTAATTAACCAGCAACCACCCAGTAACACCTTAGCAGCCACTAGTAATCACTTAGCAACCACATAATAACACTAGCAATTAAATGGTATGTCCGAGAAACCCCTTGGAATCACCTAGCAATCACCACCATTCACCTAGCAACCACTGAGGAAAATTCTTGCAACCACCTAGTAACACTCTAGCAACCACAAGTAATGACCTAGCAACCACAGCCAACAGCCAACTACAGTGCCACAGACCTGTTGATTTTGTAGCAATTCCTTGACCTCCAACAGAGGGCAATAAAAGTCACAGATTACTTAAGGCTTTGCATCATGGCGAAGGCCTCAATCATTAGTTCATACCTGCTCGGGTCTCTCTGCATTGACCACAAAGACACATATTTTGAGAGACTTTGTCCATCTCTTTCATTGCAGAAATGCTGTCTGATTGAGAAGGCTAACATTAGAAAATCCCTTTCCTTCCCAACCAAGTCTCTCTCTCTCTTTCACTTTCCTGTCTATTTCTCTATCCCTTTACACACCTACAGTACACATATGCATGCATTAATCTAGCAAACATAAAGTCATGACTGAAAGTTTGTGAACCCCTTGTGCAATTATGTACATTTTTTACATACAGTTTTTACCATGCAAACATTATTTAATTAGCCCAAAATTAGCCTTTTTAACTGAAATAAAGGATCTATATTTAACTTTTTTATGTTTAGGAAATTGTGCATGTAGTAAAATTAAAATACTTTAAAGGGAATTAGTGCAGATGCAAAAATAAGTGAACGCCCTCTTGCATTAGTTAAATCAAGTAGGTAAGAAGAGTCAGGTGGGTAAATAATTGAGCATAGAGAGTAGTGAGTGAGCATGTCTGGGGAAGGTTAGAAAGTCATAGCTATAAGATTTGGCCTCCATCAGTTCACTGTGAGACAAACAGAGAGCATTTAACAAAACAGAGACTAGAAGTTCTAAAATATCACCAAGAGCCACAAGAAAATTATTCAAATTAATATTAAAAAAAACCAACAACACAAGAATAACAACTAGAGATCTAGAAGCTTCCATTGCTGCATCTGATGTCATTGACACTAAATAGAATTGGCATTCATGCATGGGTAGCCAGGAAGAAGCCTCTACTGTCTAAAAAGGTTCAGGAAGAAGAAGTTTAGTGTTTTGGACTGGCCAAGTCAAAGTCCTGACCTAAATCCAACTGAGATGCTTTGTGGATACTTCAGGACCTGAAGTGTCTGTTCATGTGAGACCTCAAACTTCACTGAGTTGGTTGAGTTCTGTAAGGAGGAGTGAAGAGAAAATCCCAGGAAGATGCCAGAGAGTGATTAGTGGTATAGGAGACATTTACCAAGCCATCACTGATAAAGGAGGAGACACAAATTATTGGTTGAAGGAGTTCAAATATTTTTGTACACAAGGATCTCTGATTTTTTCTTTTTTTTTAAATTGATTTGTGTATGTTCTTAATTTGGGATATCTTCATTAAGATTTGAGGTTTAGATAAGGATTTTATCAGGTTATTCCTCTATAAAATATGAAATAATGACCACCCCTCATAGGGTTCACAAACTTTCAAACATGATTGTACCCTCACACACACAATCACGCTTTCAGTCTAAATATAGCAACCACAAGCTCCAGTCTGTACACCCAAAATAGCTCCAATGGCACACACTGGGGCACAGCAGCCTCTCTTCTGGACTGATTGTCCTATGCAGAATTCAAAGAGTCCTTACTTCAGGAATTGCATGAGAGATATACTCATGTACATCTTCCTGAAACCATGACATCCTCAGCTAGCAGATGTCACCAAATACGAAACAATAAGAAAATATAAGCATTTCTTTACTCCAGGAAGCATTTTACCAGGGCATAGCTAAGGATTAATTTAGTGGCAGTCGCATCTAAAATATGTTAGTAAATTTGTAAAGGAAGCTGGTTTTCTTGCAGGAATACCACAACATATTGATTCTGCTGTTGAACAAAAAGACAGCCCTATCCTCAAAATTACAAATGCATAGCAAATGGGTGGAAATGGAACCCACATTGTAGGTTATTGCAGGAGATCCAGCAGGGACCAAGCAAAAAAGACAAAAGGACAAAGGTGTAAAAAGAAAAATCGATTTAATAAAATTACAAAAAAATTGATAACCAATGACGAAAGTAAATAAATCCTGATATAACATAAGAAACTAGAAAAAGAAGCTACAAAAATTAGGGCCCAAACTCAAAAGGAGGCTAACGAAACAACAAAGAAACTAAAGCTTCAACCTAACACAACATAACTAAACGATCTCTTTTCCCAAATGACAGACAAGGGTTATATACACACATGGGCTAGCCCTAGACAGACACAAGGGGAAACTTAACCAACAACAACAACATTAAACATCTAACAAACTTAAAGATATCCAAACATAAACAACCTATCAAAAGAAATTATCTATAAAACAAGAATTAGCTTCCAGAAAATTATAATAAACCAAACAAAGAGATTTTTGGGGATTCTAAATTCAAGTCCCCCCTTCTTCCATCTCCCTGTTGGCTTCTTCCACTACCTGTGGGCTGTACTTAAAAGGCCATCTTTCCCAGACTTCAGGCCTCTTGCCAGAGGAGCTTGGTAAGTTAAACAAAAAGGTAAATGTTACTTGCAAATTAAAGAACCATGTGACAGAATGTAAACCAAATTGTGTGTACCCAAATGAGTCATAAATTGAATAAAGTGTGTAATATGTGAACACAAAAAACTATGTGTAGTGTCATTTTTCTTTTTGGAAAATGTAAAATGTGCCCAAATATAAAGAAATACTAACACTGGTGGGCAGCCACAGTTGTGAAGGCTTTAGCGTGGGCCTATAAAGGATCAGAGTCTAATAATAATAATAATAATAATAATCTGCAAGGTGAACATG
>OOFE01001002.1:21852-34364 GCA_900323365.1 Monocentris japonica | reverse complement strand
GGTTTTTTTTTTTTTTTTTTCTTTCTAGTTCAGTACATCTGAGGAACAGGAAGGAGACAGTAGGACAGAACTATGAACAGCTAAGTAAGGAGTATGGAGACCATCCTTCAACCCTGGTTCAAGCACCCATCTCTGCAGGCATCTATCCTGCTGAAGTGTCCTTGAGAAAGACATTGAATCCCTTCCAGCTCCAGGGGTACTGTTCTATAGCTGGCCCTACAGTCTGACTACCCAATGGAGGGGGACAAACTAAAAAAATTTTTTTTTTAACGGATCACATTATTATGGTGCTAAATTAAGGCATCCCATGGAATTGGTTGGAATGGGCAGCATTTAGCTAGCTAGCCAGTGAGGTATGATGACGTGAGATGCGGACTTCATTCTCACAGCGGCCATTTTAAACTTAGATCAGAGATGGCTAGCTAATTGTAAGCCAACTGTTAGGTCTTTCTGAAGTCCTCACTCAAGTAACACTACTTTTGACAATATTGCAGGTTGTGTTTCCCACCCTGAGTGTGAGGTTACTTCAAAACAGCCACTGTGGGAATAAGGTCACTAGGTCGCAACATCCTGGGTGTGAGTCCAGCCTGGGACCCATCCCCCTCTCTCTTCCCCCAATCTTTCCTGTTTGTCTCGACTGTGAATTGGCCAATAAAGGCACAAAAGGAAAAGGGTAACACACTGTGAACTGGAAACAATCAAACCCATAAATAGATATTTCCATTTGTGTAACAGTTATGTGTTGTGCTTTCTGTGTGTCTAGTGTTCACTCGAGTTTGTATTCTTGTCACCTTAAAGACCTTAACCATAAGAGCTCATCCATCCCTATTGCCCCTCCCTGACCTACTCAACGTTAAGACCCCGACAGGTTTTATGTCTGTGGCACTCACCTGTCTTATACAGATCCATTCATATTAAACATGGGCACTTCATTCTCTCAATTTGGCACGACCTTGTAGAGATATACTCAGTCATCCCAGACTCGCTAGGTGTAGTTTTCACACACCCAAATTGCCTCCAACCAAGGAGTAGCATTCTTGCCAAAGAGAGGTTGGCAACCAAGGTGTGTCAGGCCAGTCACATCAAATCACACTAAATCCCACTCCATCTTTAAGGCTTTACCAATTAGAACTAATCCCGTCTCAAGACAGCACTCAACAGGAAGCGCAGGTGGGGGAAATGTGAAAATGTGTCACGGTGTCAAACTGAAACTGCAATGCCTGGTAATCTTGTCACCTTTTGGGAGTTTCCGCCCAGGAACCAGAGCATGGCCAGGCAGTGGGCCACTAGGGCAGTCTGGGCTCCGTCTTGGCTGGACTCATTCTCCGCAACCTCCAGCATGGCCCTTAGCATCTGGTCCACCTCGGTTCGCTGAGCCTTGTCTGAGGGAAAGTCAAATGGATACAGACAAAGAAGCACATATGTTCTACCATATACCATGTACACAAATATATGTAATATAATACTATAATAATGTAATAATAACAATGTTTAGGTCTGTCTGTATCTTTGATATATTTTGTGTCAGGATGTCCACTCCCAAACTGATAAAAACAGTAAACACAAGGCAAAAGGACATCCCGTCGGCATCCATGTGCAAGCTGAGTCACTAACCAGCAGTGTCATGCACCTCAGTAGCCGGTCAGAAAGCCTGGGAAATTGCATTGGTGCTAACAGGCTTAGCGTCATATCTAGGGCAGGGTAGTGGTGCGGATGCAGCACAGCCAGGGATGTGTCAGTAGTGGTCTTTTGTCAGCCCCCAGGATGCTGGTGCAAATCTGGGGTTTAGCTTTTAGATAGCACGGCAGGCTAGCACAGCTAAATATAGCGGCGGTGACCTTATTTTCAGTGATACACCAATGGAGCCCTATGCTACTGAGTGGGTGGAGAAATTATGGAGTAGTGACAGAATCGTCTGATGCTGCACAGAGCTTCAGTGGTTATATGGTATGGTAAAAGTGTGGCAAGAGTATGACTATGAGGTAACTAACCATGTGTTGACATATTACTTTATTACTAATTGTATTTTCACAAAAAACTAAATGCTGTAAATGTATATGTAATTCGTAACAAGTCAGCTACTACAGCAAGGCTACCTGTAAATTGACCTTGAGACAGATCACCTATATCCCATGTTCTCCCTCCATACACTTATTTCTCATGCAGAAGCCCAAAGTAATGGAGATTGTTGTGAATTTTGTCCAAATACCACAATAACATTGAAATATTCAACTTCTAATTCAATAAAACACATTCATACTGCATTCATACTGATGTGACAAGACGCACCAAAAGAGGGCTCCAATGGCATGGTGGACTTTTGGCTGTGGATGGCGAAGAGTTTGGTCAGATGGGAGTGCCAAGTACGTGCCACCTACCAAGTGAAGAGCAATAAAGGTGAGTAATCAAATACTAAAGATTTGGCCACAGTGACAGTAACATAATAGCAAACATCAAAATGTCACTGTAGAGCTGCTATTGTAGTTTACCTCAGAGTACAAGGAATGAACAATGAGCATCTTCCCCTGTTTCACAAACACATTGGCCATGAGAAAGTAGCCGCCACAGGTGACTATGTTATCCAGACCATACTCCTCCGTGGCATAGTATACCTGAAAGCAAGAGTGGAGAGCCTATCAGAATCTAACCCATCACCAGGTACATTGACATATGCTACATATTTGCCTTTGTGAGTTGGTGTACATAACATAAATTCAGCAAAATGAATTAACGTACAGATGTAATGTACTTCCTGAGAGACAAGATAATATAAACTACACTCAATGTTTATTACATTACATGACAGGCATTTAGCAGACGCTTTTATCCAAAGCGACTTACAGTAAGTGCATTCAATATAGGTAAGCGCTACAAAATTCATCCTCAGTGAGAAAAGTCCATTTACTATCGGCAACAAACTCCATTGCAAAAAAAGTGTCATGGCAAAATCAAACCCAACCCAGCACAATGTTGATAAAGTTATGAAAAATATGGTTAAGGTTTCATTTAGTGAAGCCATTTCCTGATAAATCTAGAGGCTGGTCTTAGTGGCACAGACATCGTTGGCGAAGTTGAGCAGGGCTGCCTCCAGGTTGCCGGTCGCGGTGTGCAGGCGACCCAGGTTCCTGTGCAGCTGGTGGCGGACTGCCTGGCCACAGTCTGGGCTCTTCAAGACCGTCCACTCTGCTTGGGACAGGCACTCCTCCGCCTGGGCTAGATTACCCAGACCTGGACACACACACACACACACACACACACACACACATACACGCACACAGAAGAATTATGCATTAAACATCCTATATGGTAAAGGGAAAGCGATTCATTTGAGCAGATTATCCATTTTGCATTCCTCCTCACCCACGTTGGCCTCGGCCAGCAGCAGGTAGGCGGGGACCAGCTGGACAGCACTGGGGCCGTAGACGTCCATGGCACAGCGTAGGGAGAACTGGGCGGCGGGCAGCGCCTCCTGGTGCTTCCCCTCAAACAGCTTGCTCTGGGCCACCGTCCTGCAGATCTCAACCAGCTGCTCCTGGACAGGAAACCAGAACCAAGATACATTTCATGTGGCGTTATGTCAGCGTCTCCCACATTATGACTATATGCCATACATGGTCCCAGGGTACCATGGACATCCTCACCTGGTTGAGAAGCGTTTGGGTGCGGTGGATGTCACGGTCAGCCTGCAGGGAGTCAAAGGGCATCGGGCTACGAATGGGAACCAGCAGCTGACAGATTCTTTCATGGATCCCCACCCAGTCGGCCTGCTGGTGCTCCTTGTCACTGAGGAATATGAAAACAGGCAGGCGCAGCCCTAGGTCATGTTCAGACTCCCAAACTCACTCCCTCCCTCCATGCCTCTCGCTGCCTCTGACCACCGTTGATCTGCAGTGCCTTCAAGGGTTTCTGAGACTTTTTCACATATGAATTCATTCAAAGTGGGGGCAGAGCGCCCAATTTTGTTTTGGGTAAACCACTGATGATGAACCCATTTGCCCCGTCAAGTTCTGAACAGCTGAGCTGCAGCCTAGATGTGTGGAGCAGTAGCTTCGACCAATAGGTTTGGATCAGACCATGGTGAGAGTGCCAGACAGATGCAATCATGTGTACCATTTATAAAATAGTGAAAGGTTTCTATGGCCTGGTACATCTCCAGAGCAGAGCTTCTATCCCATTAAGAAGTATCTAGTGCACAGAGGGCGTACTAAATTCAGTGCCATTACATAACCACCACAATCTGTAATTTTGCTCATCTAGTTCTGTCTCTACATGTCCACTTCTGCTCAGTGCTGTGGAAACTGGGTCTATGGTTTCCTGGTGTTTTTCTTCTGCTGAGTATGTCTGTTGATTCCAATGTTTTTTTTTTGTACTTGGCTGGAGACAAAGGCAGCAAGCAGGCAGCAGGCGCACTGGCCACGTCAACAATAACAACAATAACACAGATAAAGGAGTGTGTGTGTGTCTGTGCTCGCATTGCCAACACTCACAAACACTCACACACAAATTAAGGGGGCTCCTGAGGACAGAGGGCTACTGCACTTTCTCATTCACAGTGCGCTTTCCCTGCAGAAATCTGATTCTGCCTAATAACAAACAGTGACCATGAACATTAGCCTGGATACTAGCCAGTCAGCAGCCTCGCAATAAGTTATGGCTCATTAGGCCTGCTATAAACCATTTCACCCTATGATAGCTTAACAATGTGGTAGCTATACAGGTTTATTAGGAACGAAACAAACCCACAATAGAGGACACAAGTAAATTATCTTGCTCTGGCAGATTACCAAGGCTAACTCAACACTTGGAAACTTAGGAATTTCCTCTCGCTCTCTCTTTGGTTATTCTTCAGCATGGTAGCTGGCTCTTATGCAGTCTCTTGGCTCACAGACAAGTCTATTAATCAGACGGACACAGAGACAGCTGCTCCTAGATGTTTTCGCCCCCCTCTTTTCCCTTGTTTTGCAGCATACTTGAGGAAAGTGTAAAAGGTTCAGTTCATTAAAAAAATGTCACATGAAATGAATTGTAAAGGCTTAGAAAGAAATAAGCACAAGGGGTGGAGAGCTGGGGATAGTAGTGGCTCTAAGCTTCCTTAAAGAGAGTGGCTTTAGTGGCTCATCCCTTTAAATCCTGTCGCCAAATGTTGCACAGTGCTCCTTTTGACTCCTGTATTGTACATAAAAGCATGTTGACCACGTGCCATCTTCTTTAACGGTTTACAAAGTTAACCTTTGTAAGATATACTTTCATATGGTAATGTTAGGTTGCATGAAAAGTTAACCTTGGCTCATATTATAAAACAGCACTCGTATTATAAAACAGCATGATTCCCGGACTGTCACATGTACAGAAATATCCTTTGTGGTAAGTTCATTTCCAGCTGTTGCTTTCCTCTTGACATTTTATATGTAGGCCTGGTGCCATGGACCTATGATGTGACTGTAAAATCAAAATAGTGTGAGCGCTGCCACCTAGCGTTCAAACTTATGATTTTTTTCAACAGGTCCGTTGTGTGGAAAACGTTTGCCTAAAAGTGACACAAAATGAACGCAGGAATATTACCTTTGGTCATTTGGAGATTACTGTTAAATAAATCAATAAATACCAACTAGAACTCACCAGTAGAAAGTGACCCGACACTTGGTGCATTGCAGGTGCGCTGGTTTTTGACAAAGTTCACACAACTTTTTCGCACCTTTGGGTATTGCGAGAGGATTTATCGTGGACATCACCCTCGAAACTTGAGGTTTACTAGCCTGTAGTTCAAATGAAAACACGACAGTTTTTACTTTACAACAACTGAACAGGCAGTTCTCCTGAAACTCGTTTTGCTTCCGGTAAGCTTCCGGTCGTTATGGTGACGACTTTTGAACTTTGAGTCTCCTCCCCTCTCTAATATAATATAATATTCTGCAGATGTCTTTCTTTTTATTATGGTCCCCTTTAGTACAGAATACTAATTTCATTAAAGATGTAGTGCACACTAGTACCAAATGCATGAGCTCTGATAATCACTACATTGATGGGGAAGAGCCTCTACCAGGTCATTCGTTTCGTAAACATAAGCAGATTTACCAAAATGTATTAATTTGGTATGTAATGCGCAATTTACTCTCATTACTATGAACAGCAGAGAACTACAGTAAAAGAATATAGAATAAATTTAAACTTCTGGTTGTTGGTGTGATATTTATTGAGGAATTTAGGAGCAACTACTAAATAGATGCTACACATGAGTTTTAGGTACAAAAATATATTAAGAGTTTGCTCTAGAGATAATTCAAAGCAACTCAAGTGCCACATAAGGTAAAACTATGCTACAAAAAAAATACAAAACAAAAAAAAACACTCCTTTAGCATTTGGCTTCTTTGGTCAATACAGGACAACATTCGACAGCAATACTTTTTAAAGCAAAAATATCAAAAAATAAGTTGAGCAAATATTGCATTTTATGTTGAAGCTTCAAAGGCCGCCAAATATTGTTCCTTTATATTTACAATGCAAAAGCATAATCACATTGGCCAAAGCCTGAACAATAATCATATGATAGGCCTTTGTGTCAACAGGCTGTTACTATGGCAACAATATCAGTATACCTATCCTCTGATAAAGACATCAGCTATAGCTGTAGGTTTTCAATACTGTTGCAGTCATTCTCCTTTTTCCAGTCATTCTTTCTTGCGTAGGTGGATATATATGACCCCGCTACATAGCAGTAGAGGGACACACACCCAGGCCAGGATGAAGCAGTAGCCAAAGTGTCCTGAAGTCAGTTCTCTGGAGTCCTGAAGGATCTCTTTGTTGTGTAACGTGTAGATGAGAGCTGCTGCAAGTGCCGTTAGACCTAAAATAAATGTCGAGACAGGCAGAGAGTATGACGAACATTTACCTTTTGTTTCAGGATGATATTCAACCATCTAGAAACTATGGGGTATGTTTAGTAGATTACAAATATTGACAGTCTGAGTAAAGCACATACCATACCTGTTCATGTGTGTATATGAAGAGTTAATTTCCAAAATGTCATAAACCCATTTTGAAAAAGAAAATCATTACTTAAAGTGAATTGTTCATTATGTCTAAAATATAGAGGGTCCAGTCTGTAAAAAGTCCTTAAAAGTACTACAACTTGTTTTGTTCTATCGCTTTGTAAGAGTAGTTTCTTTGGATATCTCATGATATAGAAAAGGGTCTGTGGCTCATTATTTCACTTTGTTGTTACCTGCAAATACTTGACACAACCCAGTGAAGTAGAAGAGTCCACCCTTAGACATGGTGAAAAGCTGACCCAGGAAAACCAGGAAGGAGACTGAGGAGAAGACCACTGAGAGGACCATCAGCACCTGGACTGCCTGGAGCCACTCTGAGGGAAGATCAAGAACATAACAGACCCCAGATATTCCCGACCGGTTCTCATGTAAAGTTGTTCATGTAAACTCCCTTTTGCCTGAATCGTTACCAGTTTCTCTGGAGGATGCGCACAACCAGGTTCCCGTGAAGTTGTCGAACCTGCAGTTGTACCACAGGTCAGAGTTCTCCATCCCATCCCACACCCACCAGGACTGGAGAGAGAGATGTAAAACAGCATAAAAGACTCAGACAGATATATTGCACATATGGAATAATATGTTGAAAGTGAAAGAAGATATTTGCTGATGTCCTGAATATGACTATTACCTTCTCCATGGTTGCAATGAAGAGCATAGCCAGTGTGATGAGATGCAGTAGCGTCACAAACATAAGCAAGTATGCCATTTTAAATTCCCTGCCAAAACAAATATTGTTAAAATTTAAGCTTCCTGAGCAAATGTGTCCAACATAAGCATGGGAATGATATAAAAAGGCATCGCTGTTTTACTCTGATCGTCATAATTTAACACATTTGTTGGTGCCACACTGGAATTCTGTGTTAAGGTACTTTCCTGTTTTGCCCTCAAACATACATTGGAAAATCTGAGTAGCTGAACAAAGTATACTCTGTGTTACGTAAGCACACGCTCCAAAACAGAGTGCAGTTCTTTCTAAAACTACTCTTTCACTGGCCTGTGTGTAGCCATATTACAGCAGCCCTGTAGTGGAATAAGTGGGCGAGGCCTGTTGAAATCAAAATGGTGTCAAAATATTTACCCAATTAACCTCTAGAAACCTCTGAATGGAAGTTTCTTTCTGCAGGGTAAACAGTTTGCTACTCAGCGTACACGTGGTTTTCATTAAAGCTGCTCTACTTGTAAACTCGGAGAGAATTTAAGTCTGAAGAAAAGAACGTGATTTGACAAAGCTGTTTGAAACTGTCCACCACAGTAGTGTGTAAGCAAACACTGAAGAGGCTACTGTAGCTGTAGTAACAGTAATTACAGTCCACAGCAGGAGACATGAATTGGGACAACAACAACAAAAAAAAAAAGAAATGGAGGAAAAAAGAGACAGGATGAAATTGTCTACATAGATCTGTATCTGTAGGAGAGGTCCGACTGGGTGGGTGGTGGAGTCAGGATGATTGTCAAATTATGCCATTACACTAGATTACATCCATCACACTGAAAGGTGAATGAAAGGCAATCATTTAGTGAAATGGGCTTAAAAACCAAAATGAATGGTTGTGAAAGAATGATTTTGATGTTGAGAAGTCAGTGAAATACATATGGCATGCATGCTTACACATTTTCTGTTACACAGGCTCTTACTATATCTTACTTTAGCACAGATAAATGTGTGGTAATAAATCTTTTGTATCTTTTCATGGCACTATTTTGGTGCCGTCAGTGATTCTGAGATGTGATACAACAGAGTTACTACAGTGGTTTTTCTGTTTTGAAATGAGCCTTCATTGGAAAGAGTGGAATCATAACTTATCTAGACAGACATAATATTTTTAAAAAAAAGTCTTTAGGTAAAGGAAATCTCCACTCACCTTGGGTATTTCTCGTTCTTCTGAATCAGACCTCACCAGCAGCCCCACAACTCTGCAGTATTGTGCCCCTCTTGGTGGTCCTCTCATTTCTACTCTTGCCACACCCCTTTATTTTTTCACACACTGCATCCAAAGTTTCCAGTGGGAGGAATGCAGAGTTCCCAAGAAGAAACTCTAAACGCCCATTTCCTTTTAGCAGAACAGAGCTCCCTTTTGCTCTCCCTCGTACTCCCTCAGCACAAAATCACCATCCGAAAAAGACCCAAGTGAGACCCACCCATGGTTAGTGGAACCACATGAAACCACATGAAAAGACCTATTCTGTAAACAGTCCATTTGGAGTGCTCTCTGGTACCTATAATGATCATATTACCGTTCCTCATTCTTCATGTTATGATTCTAGACAGTAGATATAAAAACTAAACACACAGCTTTAACTTATCTTATCCTGCTGCTGAAGATATTGAGCATTCTCAGTAATTCTTGGTCACACAGAGAGCATCTGAGCTGGTCAGAGATATCTTTGTTTATTTAAAGGGCCAATCTTCTTCAATCTTACCAGTAAACAAAACAAAAACAGCAGTACATTATCAAACGGTGTATTGTGTTTCCAATGCCAAATTCTTAGATTAATTATGATTTATTAAGCTAACATTTGCCTTCCCAGGGCCATCAGAGGGAAAGCAAAGGTAAGTGTCATCTTGTCACCCTCTGGTGGTTGCCTTTTTAGCTCAGTGAAGAAAAGATTGACTAGGGAAAGTAACATAAATATGGGGTGCATTTTCAGTTCAATTCAACTTTATTTATTCCACATGGGGCAATTTAAAGGACGCAATTAAAGGCACAACCAACGTTAAAAACAGACATAGAACACACATAACAAAGATAGGGCTATGCCAAAGATGTGCTATTATAGTGCCTGCGTGCACGAGGTCAGCAGTCAAATGCACAAAGATAAAATTATAATAGTTTACAATAGTCCAATGTTAGAAACCTCACGGTGCTTATTTAAAAAATGACTCCTGTGCAAAGGTGTTTTTTCTTTCCTTACACCGGTTTACCAGAAAGCGCCTATGTATTTTTGTGTGACTCGTCATCTATTATGATAGGGAATGCGTATACATATACAAGCGATGCTCCTTTATTGATTTTAATTACTTGCTGGCTGGCTGGCTGCCAAAGACGAAATTGAGTTTTATTATTATTTATTGCCATAAACTTTTTGTACGTTTTTGCAAGACGACAGCCTTGTCTGATCAAAGACGGCCTTTCTGGTAAATGTGGTTAATTGTGACAAATTATTTTGATTTTGTCATTTCGAAAAAAAAAGGGATTTATTATGGGGTTGAGGCAGCATTCGCTGTCACGTCTCCTCCCCGTAGATAGACTTTCCCGTTGCCCCCTTCATCACCTGAATGGTACGGCCCGTTGCCTAGGTGCTTGTGGAAGCCAATTCAGTCCGCCACGCCTGTCCTCTGAGCCTGGTCTTATTGTCGATGCTAGCTTTTGGAAGGTGGGTAAACCTTGCACAACCTCGATTTCGTCGCTGCAAAGAAGTAAACTTTAGGCTAAAGTAGGTCATCGACGTTACGATGTTCAAATTTCCTTGCTTGCTCTGTCCACCAGTTGCTGGACAGCGGAGCAAGCCAGCTAACGTTAGCGAGCTAGCACTTGCTGAACGCCAAGTAATTAACTTTGGGACTAACTTTGCTAACTAGCTAGCGGTTAGTTGCAGCTGTTCGTCTTGGTTATTTGCTTGCTTATTAACTTTAGGTGGCAAGCAAATGTATGCACATGTACGATCAGCTAACCACATTTTTCCCGCTAGTGAGCTAGCGTGGCAAAAGGGTCTGGAATTTAAGTGTTGTGCTAGAAAAAGACTCACTTGCTCCTCCTCGTCAGACATTTTGGGAAGAGGAGTTCGCATGAAAATTAGTTATTTTAACCCCCTGTAAGCTGAAACTCGTTGGTTATTGGCAAGCAAACTAGGGGTACAGTCCACACTGCAGATTATTAAAATAGAAATTATTATCAATGGCAAAGTTCCCTAATGTAGGACAAGGTAATGCATGTTTGCTAGAGACGTTGCCCTTCTTCTAGGCCATGCGAAATGTTTTATTATAACATAGCAGCAGATCGAACATAGCTAATCGGCTTGTAGCTTTGCATGGCCTCAGGTGATGTAATGAAAATTGCCTGTGGCTATGGAGTGTCACTGTTTATCTAAGATAAGGTAGCTGTTCTAATCTTGAAGCTTAGAAGGTAGCTTGTGACTACAGGTCCCAACTTGCTTGCACACCATTGCTTTAATGTCTGTCATCTTTTACAGGAAAACTCAGACAAGATAAGCTGACATGGACAAATTACATCAACAATGGAAGTGCTGAGTTTTGAGGAGCTACTCATCTTTTGGAGACTTCATATTTTGTCTGCTGGATACCATGTAGGGTAGACTGCTGTTTGGAATCATTACTTTCACCACTGAGGAAAAAGTTCATCACTTATAGATGCCACTTCCTCAAACCTAATGCATGACCATGGATCATGAAGAGGTAACAGTCATAACTGTTAGTTTGCTTATTTAGATAACCTATAATGAGCCAGTTTTGAGATGTTCAGTCCTGGTGTTCAACACCAGAACTATTCAGTGGAACTTGTGTTTGAACTTTTTGAATCTGAACAATTTGTGACCTTGTTTGCAATGTTCAGATGCAGATCGACATACGTATATGGCATGAAGAAATTATTCCCAAAAATGATGATTGGTTACATTCCAAAGTGGCTGGTAGAGTCAGCAAATGCACTAGCCAAAGCCAAAATATACCTGTATTTGGAAGATGGCTGCCACTTTTTTCCCATCCTGTGTATACAATCCACCACTACAGCAGCACAGATAATTTGTTGTGTGTTTAAGTACAACAGGCACATGAGATCTGATGCTCTTGTCCAGCCTGGGGAGACAATACCCAGCATGTTGAAGCGGTGTCCTCTCCCACAGTTGTCTAATCGCTAAATGAGGGGCCCACTCAGGTTACAGGGCCTGCATGTTGTGGTATTGAATTCAACAACAGGTGTTTAGCGTTGGCAGGCCCCTCTGATGTAGTGTCCTTCTCCCATGTGCCACACAAGGGATCAGTTTGCAGCTTGACTGACAAACCTGATGTTGAGCACTTTTAATCACACTGTAATTTGCAGCTTGGATGTTTAACTCATTGTCTTGCATAAGGGCAGAAATGTTATGTTAATACTTTTACAGGCATCACAGTGTGATACATCCTCAAAACAGCATCCGATAACACAGCATAATGAAGGCAGATTGTCTACTGCATTAAACCAGGAAATGACTGCCTCTGAGGATGTTCTGAGCATATTCTTATTTTGGCATTGTGTAATCTTTTGGGGGAATGACACTTGCATTGCATATCCATATGCCATGATAAGCATAACGGCAGGCGATATGTTCCATGCCACAAGTTTAGCGACTGTGTGGTCAATCCCTCTACGAGTGAGAGTTATGCACTGATGATGGGCTGAAATGTCTGCTGTAATTATTTGTCACTATTTTGCACTTTTTGACCACTATGTTGCACCGTGTCAAAT
>OOFE01000979.1:11367-23249 GCA_900323365.1 Monocentris japonica | reverse complement strand
TCTCTTTCTCTCTCTCTCTCTCTCTCTCTCCCTCTTTCCCTTTCTTGCTTATGCATCTTTGTTTTCCTGTGTCTCTGTCTTGCCTTCTCACCTCTCTGGCTCTGCATTTCTCTTTCTCCCAGCTTCTCTGACCTGAACCGTATCGTTGTCAGAGCCCCTGGCGCTGAGCAGACACACATCCCACCCCTCTGCTCTGTCACAGAAACACAGAGACGGAGACAGAAAGAAAGAGAGAAAGGAAGGATTGTATGTCAGTGTCATCCTTTTCGTCTCCTCTTGGGAAAATGGAATTCCTTTACTTTCAGTTGTGACGCTGATGCTGTTACGGTGTTAATGAGAACATTTTATGGGCTGTAAATGGGCCCTGGAAGAAATAACACAAGGGATAACTTGAGAGGGGTGTCTGTGCTCAAGAATTTTGACCTCCTCAGATGAGTGGGCATTCCTGCAAAGCTAGCGTGGCTCTTTTTGATCTTTATGTCAAGGTGTTTGACATTTCTGATTGACTGCCTATGTTGGTTTGTTTGTGATGTGTGTGTGCGTGTGTGTGTGTGTTTGTGTGTGTGTGTGAGAGAGAGTTTTGTGTCGTTGTCAAAAATGCCGTGGCGCTTGTTATCAAGGCCGAGTCTGAAAGGGGAAACCCCAGACGGTGAACTTTGATCCTGCACCCTTCTCTGGGTTGGTTAAGGGTGAGAACTGCTGAGAGGGGGCGAGTGCTTTGGGCTGGGATGGTGGAGAGGAGGTCAAGAGTGCACCAATATCCTCATATTTCACAGATTCACTGGGACTGACTCTTTTGGATGATATGTGTATGTGCGCATACACGTATGTGCATGTATGTGACCTTGTTCCAAGCCTAGACCTAAATGCAGGTTGTTTAAAACAGTATTGTTTTTTTGCTGCAGGATCAGGTTCCTGAAGCCTGGGGGATTTGTGTAAGTTGAATGGTATAAGACAATGGGCTGACTGTTGCCTAGCTTTTATAGTGTAGGTGTACTTTTTGGTCGTTTACTATAAGTTATGAATTCACAATGCGTGTTTCTGCGAGGTAGAGCTGTTTCATAATGAAGATTAATAAACAAACACTGTTTTTGTGCTCATAAATAAAATGTAAAATGTAAAAATATGTTTCACATAAACACGATAACGAGGCTATTTTCAGTTGCGTCACTGCTGATTCATTGTAAGCAGTAAAAGCTTCTGCTATTTGTATTACTGTGCATGTGTGCGCTGGTATGTGTGTTGTGATTATTGGGATTAGTCGAAATCCAGTGTGGTCTTCATTTTATAGCCATTTTATAGTAAATGCCTGCAAAGCCTTGAAGCCTTGTTCAGTTGACAATATCACACAGTGCAAATTAAAAACATCGCACTGCATTTTACACAATACTCAATACTCCTTTATTTTCATTGTCCCAAAAACCTGTGAGTTTCTCTCTCTCTAATGAGCCGCCTTAAGCCACCAGCGGAGTGCACCAACTTAGCCCACATTGTAATGTTCAAATCCAAATCCAAATATACCCACTGTTTTCATCAGAACACTTAACAGCAGGCTAATCTGCATCCACACTCGGTGAATCTCAATGATATCTGAAGGAAGTGGTTGGGCAGGTTTCTCTCTGCCACAAAGAGACAGCTCAGGGCCATAAAGCTCTGCTTATCTCTATGCTGATAATATACAAACACACACACAGACATACGTATGTACAAGCACTCATGCACACGTACAAGCACAACCCCCCCTATTTCACTCATGGGATATGTTGATATAACGCTTCACTAAGTTTGAGCATCTTGTGTCAGCTTTTCTTTGGACGATTGGGAATGAAGCTGATGTTTGATGGTTGCGAGTTGTATCTGTATTTGTGTGTGAGTGTGTGTGTGTGTGTGTGTGTGTGCAGTGTAATGTTTATAACACATGGCGCTCCCATCCAGAGTTGTCATGTAAAGCTGTCAACAAATATTGTAAATGTCTACAAAAAGTCTCAACTGGATATACCTTTAATGGCCACTTCCTTTTCCCTTCTTCTGAAAATGACAGAGAAAAAATATTTAAAAGAATGAATCTTCATAGGTTTCAAACATGGTTACATAGAATTTTAATTTATATATGCACTAATCGATCAGGTACATAATACATTGGCAAAGTACCTTACAGGATAAGGAAATCACATCAGGAAAGATTAGTACACTTGTCAAGGAAAATCTTCACAAGGACTTTTGATGTCCCTGTAGAATGAATGGGCAGGCATACATAACATAATTATTGTATAACTTTTCATTATATAAGTTTAATTATATAAGTATAAAGTTTCATTACTCTGCCAGGTCTGACATTATAGATAACAGAATGACTTTTTATCCTTGCCTACCTTTCAATACTTAATGGGTCTCATAAGGTGTTACACAAAGCACTCTGCATTATGTACCTTTTCTTTTTACATAAGTGTCAGACTCCACTCAATAATTGATGACACATCTCCCCCCAACATTTCCCATATCATTCATTCTTTCTTTTCCTTAATGGCGAGTGAAAACCTACGCCAAAGAACCAGTCATTGATTGAGGCTCTCTGGTCCAATTATCCATATGTCACTGAGAAGGTGGATGAATGGCTTAATTTCACCTGCACCTTTGTGGGCATTGTGCATGGCTGTGTGTGCCTATGGTTGTATGTGTGCGTGCGTGTGTGTGGATGTGCATGTGTGTGCATGTTTGTGTGTGTGTGTGCTCCTGTGAGGCAACTGAATGGCTGTTCCTCCATGCATTGTTAGAGGACTCGTCCTCCTACACTCTCATCATGGCCTTGTGCTGACGCATCCCAGAAGCCTCTTCACTCATTGACTCTTCTGTCCCCTTCCTCCCACGGCCTCGCCATGCAGAATCCTGCTATTGTCCCACCAAGGACGGACCGTGGTGTACACAGGCTAGCAAACATCCAGGCTCACACACACACACACACACACACACGCTTTAAACACAGTATGTACAAATGGATTCAGAGCAATAACAGAACATACCTGAATATATACAAAACATGGGGGTGGTAAGAGTTATTTGGTATATAATATCAAAATGTTTGGATTTTTGGTTTGGCTGCATAGTTTTACAGTTCTTCCTGCATTTTGTCCTCCATCCCTAAGCCTCTTCATGAAGCCTTTATTGCGTGTGTGTGTGTGCGTCTTTCAATGTGTTTCTGTGTCTCTCTGTATGTGTATTAACATTTAGCCTCTCTTACCTTTGTTTCTGTGTCATACCCTGCAAAAATCTATGGGAAATCCCGTTCCCAGAGATTTTGAAAAATTTGGTCTTAAGGTCTATGTCAAAATTGATGAGAGTAGTCTACTTCTGTGCATCCCATGCTGCCTTAAGAGGTGGGCACTGATATGGATCCATTTTACTGGCACTTGATTTGATTTTTGATGATTTTTTTTTAGTTTAAAGATGTTTACTTGCTTCTCTTTGTTGACTTACTAACAGCAAACAGTGTTTATCCTCAACTAATACCAGTTATTTAGAAGCAAATGTTCATATACAATGAAATCATCTTCAACTTCGACCAGTGTTATTTGGCCTGGCTCTTTCTAAATTTTGTGTAAATTTGGGCCCACAGCCATCTCTCCTACCAGCACAATTATTTAACAAGGTAATAAGCACAACTCACCATTTTTATACACACTTGCTTTTATTCTGTGTAATTCTTTCCAGCTTGCTGCTTTGTTCACTGTAATTAGTTTCTTTATTCCCTCAAATGTTGAAAAAATGCCCCTATTTTCAACATTTGTGCTGCTAAGTAGCCTACTTGCCATCTTCTCTCAACTCCATCCTTTAGTGCTGTTGCTTGTTTTGTTTGGATTCTGAATTCACTGAGCATAGAGTAGCAATTTGTCTTTTTCTGTTCTTGGAGGGTCATTTAACATTTAAAAAATATCCCTTTTCAAATCATGATAGATGATCTCAATCAGTACAGATTTCATATAGCACTGGTGCTAGCGTCTGTAAAAGAAAATCTAAGTTAGGTTGTCATGCATTATCCTCATAGAGTGTCTATAGATTAACGTCAGTTTCTCGTGTCTGACGAACCCAACTCTATAGCAAAACTCCATAGGGCTGGTTGTTTCTCACACACAGAGGGCATTGTGTCCTGAAATGGAGCCCTGGCCTCAGGGTCTGTTCCCTCACAGCTCACAACTCAGAGACATGTACTGTAGATCTCCTCTGCCTCAAAACACATTGTTGCGGTTGGGTATCTTACCAAAGTGCATACATTTCCCATATAGCCTAATACAAACAATCGCAGACATGAGCCAGTAATGGTTTTGACAAAATCACATGAAACTGGGAGCGGACATTTGCAGCATGGAAGCGCATTTATTTACCAGCTATAGTATCGCCACAAAACATGGATGGAATCAGCCACAAGCAGGAAATCACTTGGCTTTCATCCTCACCCCACATATCAAAATCTATTTTGTGGTTAACTTTCTGGCAGTAATCACATACTCATGCCTACGACAGCACAAGGATGTTGAACATTGTTCATAATGTGAAACAAAAGTTTTCACTTTCAGTTTTCACTACTCTCTCCCGCAAAATCCCCCCATTCCTTCTGTCAGAGAAAACTTTTTTTAAACATGAATTCCATACATATGAGCCACAAAGTCTCTTGGAAAGAGAGACCACTGTCTGTCTGGAAATTGTTTTCCCAGAGATGCAAACTTCTGTGACTCAACATCTTACTTACTACATGTCAGAGCATGTCTGTTGATGACTACACACACTATGCTACACTAATAATTATTTTCATCACAATTTGTCCAGAAAATTCCTTCCATTTATTTTTACTGCATGTCTGTGGTCATAAATGTCACTTAAATTATGATTGCGCAAGCATAAGAAGGTAACTTGTCCTTTGTACTGTTGCCAACCAACAAGCGTCATCATAGGAAATAAATACGATACGAACAACGTGACTATCATCAAAATTATTTTTAACACGTAAATCTGGATATATATAGCAATCAAGTCTTCAAAATAGTTACTGGATATGTCATTATGATTATACTTGACAGGTATGATTATTGTAGTCCACCTGTGAAGCAAATTTTCTGTTTGTACTTTCAATGACTAACTTTGTTTCCAAGTCAACATCAACTAACACATGTTCTTTTTTGGCTCTACATCAAGGGGAGGATCAGGTTGTTTTCTCCCTAATATATATGAACACTAGGCTATTAGATGACATCCTAGTTATACTGACATTTATACATGTTACGGGGCATGTCCTTCAACCACATTTTCCCAAAAGGGGCGGTGCATTTTGCGTCATCATATGGCCCATTCTGCCTCTGGGATTAGTAGACATAGTTAATGATAGAAACAGAGAGTTGGGGGGATGAGGGTGAGGAGAGAGGTGAGGAGTCATGGGTGAGTTTTGGGGGGTAGAGGAGAGAGGCAAGGGATTGAGGAGAGTTGTGAGGGGTCAGGGGGGATGAGAGAGGTGAGGAGTCAGGGTGAGTTGTGAAGGTTGAGGTAAAAGAAACACCTGGGAGAGAAACAAAGCAGCAGCTGGCTTGGCTTTACTCCCATGGAGAGACTTTTAAAGGGTTAAACAGGGTCGACACGTGCACGCTCTTGCATGTCCACTCACATATACAGGCATGCAGTGCAGATATATACACACCCGCACGCACACAAACAAAAACACACACACACAGGCCAAAACACAAACTGTCTGGTTAGCACTCACGTTTCCATATGTCAGGATGAAATAGGTTTAATGTTTCTGTCTCCCAGCATGTTGACATTGAGATGCTCCATTGCCAGTGTAAAGTACCGGAATCTGACTTTGCCATTACTGAGACCGTCTGAGCTTCTCTTCACAGAGTGCCTTTATATTGTGGATCTACAGCTTCTGACATGACTTGTGACGTTGCAGCCAGAGGTATTATTGCTGCTCTAATAGCTGACCATGATAGAATTATACCACAGTATGTTACTGTATGCCACTTATCACAGGTAACGTATATATTAAGAGTATATATCAAGTTGGTAAGAAACAGCCATGAATGGAAAATTATTGGGATTGGCCTTTACCCAACAGATATAAACCTATTTTATGGTATCCTTATGATACCTCAGTGATCCCAGGGTGTTTCCAGCTCTGACTAATCTCTGGATAGTTTTCCAAACAGGTAAAGTGTTAAAGCCTGTGGGAAAATTATTGTACTGCAGAAACGTATAGGAGAGAAAGTGAGAGTGATAGGCATGTTAAAGGTCACACCCTTGAGGAACAGCTCTATTACCACGCCCGCCAACCTCTGGGCATGCCCCCCACACCCCTTACCAACAGAGAAAACACTCCCAGTTTGTCAATGTGGATGTGGTGGGACACACCCTCTCCCATTTGAATACATTCCAGGTCTCATCATTACTGGATCTGCAAATCCAGGGTGCTTAATCTTTAAAGGAGTAATCGCTGACTTTTATTGACCTCTATCAGCAACCAAGGAACTTGAAGAGGTGATAAATCATGATGCAGACTACTGTAATAGTAATGCTGATTTGTCTTGATTTGCTTTTTTTGTCTTGAGAACAAAATGTCTTTCAGCACCGTCCTCGATCTCCAAAATAGAGTAGGTGAGGGTGGGGAGATTGGGAATGTCTTCCAATAGAAGGGGCGTTATTGTTCCAAAACAGAGTATGGGTCGGAAAGTGAGTTTTGTTGAGTCAATGGTATTGATCAGCATCCCTATCAAACTCGCTGCAAATATATCATTTTGTGCTATGGAACATTATGTATACATTTGTTGTAAGGTGATAAGCACAACACAGCATTTTCATACAGCTTTTATTCTTACTAATTCTTGCTTGTTCTTTCGTTCCTTGTATTTAGGTCCTTTCTTCACTCTAAATATTGAATTATACATAATTATATAAAATACCCCATTTATTTTGCTTGGTTTATAGCTTCACTGGGGTTTGATTTTTCTTAAAACTAGTATTTAATGCAATAATAATACTTCATTTTTCCTCCCAGGGATTCAGGGTCTTGCTCAAGGACAGTTCAGCAGGGGGAATGCTTGCTGACATGAGAGCTTGAACTCAGGTCATCTAGTTGAAGGGCAGTCTCTCTACCCATTACGCCTCCACGTTGCCCTGCTGCTCCTTTTATTCTATATCACACATCCACTACTTTTCAAGAGACCTACACAAAAGTCAGCACACCACCAAACACTGTTTGATGGATCAAGTGATAAGCCTTGGGAAGTGAATGTCACTGTACAAAGGACAGCTTTTGTCAGTCGTACTGTACATGAACAGCGTGTTTGACTTGAAGGTTTTATGAGCTTTTAGGCTGGTTCCTTTGTCCTGAACTGTGCTTTGGTATGCTTAGACCAAAAGAGATCCATGTCAGACTGAGTTGACAAAGGGGATTAGGCGGGGAATGCCAGCATAACACACAACATGTAATGGGAATGAGTTCACCAGTTTGCTCTTGGAGCCAGCATGGAACTGAGATGGGTTGTGAATAGGGACAAATATGCACGCACACACACATGCACCATGCACAGTTAATAGGGACACACACTAAATGTACCATGCCTAAGCTTGTATTTGACTTCAAGCCCATTTTCGTTATTTGTTTGGACCTAACCAAAACACAGACTTCACCGGAAAGGTTTTGGACAGGTTGAATTACTGATATACACAGTAGCATCAATAATCTTAGAGTTCCCCTGAACTCTTTGCTTAGATGCACTTTTTATCGCTGCTGCTTTAGAAATACATGTGCTGCGAAGAACACTCAAATGTTCCCTAACAGACCACACCACCTCTCCTCTCTTGAATTATGTCTTCTCCTGAAAAACGTCTTCTTGCATGCCCACTTGTTTCAGATGAAAGGATTATAATTTAGGATGTCATTCATTTGTCAGTGAAGAAAACGCTCTGATTTTCACTTTCTTGTCCTTTTCAAAAGCAGTCAGGCAGAGCTCGCACAAGGAGTGCTTCATGTACCAACACAAAGGGAGTTAAACACCATGTTTAATATGTGTGGTGGGTTGCAGTTGATATCTGACAGACAGCAGGGCTGGTACTGGTCTACGGGGCTTAGTTAGAGCCATAAACAAAACCCCAGGACATAGGACACATCTGCTGCCACACAGTAGCTACTATCTGCTACTAGAAAACAGCATCTGGTAAAGCCATTAAAGCTATATGATGTAGGATGTAGAGAAAGAGAGGAGGTGAAAAGAGACGAGAAAGAAGTATGGAGTGAGAAAGCAATAAGCAAAAGGACTGTCAGTGACAAGGCCATTCACTAAGGGATAAGGGAACCTGTAAACCAAAAAACATGAATGGGAAAGTGTGTATGTTTGTATGCGTGTGACTAGGCTTAGGGCAGATGTTTTTTGTTTGGTGCTGTGTGTCATGGAAAAGGCTTAAATTGATGGTGTTGAGGCTAGAGGCTAGAGAGTGATAATTGTTATCAAACAATTTCAAAAGAATATTTTCTGCAGACAATTCTACAGAGAATTGGAAAAGAGGAAACTGGGAATGCATTGTGTTGCAGGTGAGTTTTCTTTCCCATTTATTTACTACCATTTTACTCATCCAAACTATTCAGAACAGGTCAGGAGCACAAACATGACATAGAGTTGCATTCATTTGGTAATAGGTTAGTCCTATCCTGACAGATTAGTCCAAATGAAAATACTTGCATTTAGGAATCTTTGTGGTCATTCATGAAACCATTATCCTTTACCAGCATTTGGACCCTATTATATAATTAATATAAAAAGCCAACTCTTCAAATGGAGAGGAACAATTGGAATCGGATGTTTTCAGAACATATCAATTTCTGAATGTTAGCCTTTGAATAAAATTCAGAGCCCCTGTCCCTAGAGCTGTCGGCCATATTTTAGTCCAAAACACAGTTCAAAGTAATATTCAATTCCTCTTTCTTTCTATTCCAAGAATCTCTCACATCTTGGCCTTGATATGGCTGGAGATAGTGTTTCCACACTCAGCCAACAAATACTCACACAGCATCCAAAGTCACTTTCGTTGCAATTATATGGGGCCAAGAACAGGAAATGACGTTATTAGAGGAAATTGGTTTCCAATTGTCAGCTGAGAGTTGTTGTAGCATGTAGATAGCAATGAGGTAAAATATTTTTTCTCTGAGAATTGATTTCTCTGAAAACTTGGCACTTCATTTGATATGGGAATTGTTCTGGACAGATGCTCTTTTCAAACATCTGTCTGGTTCTCCTCTGAACTATTGAATGCATTTCTCTTTGGGTGGGAGAGGCAACCTCATGAGGTTTCTATTCGCTTAAGAGTGTGAGGGGTGGGGTGGCGGATAGCGTGAGGATGGTGAAACAAAGAAGTAAAAGAGAAATGAAAAAGATAGAAGAGAAAGAGAGAGACAGCCTCCAATGATTAACCCTGCTTTGTGGTTAGACCATATTTTTCATTTTTCATTTTCATTTTCATACATCTTCAGCTCAGCCCCAGCACAAACTGAATTGCTACTCGCCCCATCAAGTCCCATCTAGAATGAAGGAAACATCAGCAGAATGGAATGAAACACCTAATTGAACTTGATTTACTGGAAATGATGTGGAACCCAGGCTCAACCCATCCGCATTTGACATTTTCAGGAATGCATTTCCAAAATTACGAGAGTAGACATATTTTTAGGAAGTCAACTTTACTTGTATGTAACCATTTGCATTCAAAAATGAATGCTTGTTCATTTAATTTCAGTGTGTGTGTGTGTGTGTGTGTGTGTGTGTAGCAGTGTTCTTGGGTGGTTAGAGCTTGGCAGACACACCCTGTCCTCCGTGCCAGACACCTCTCTAATCAGCACAGGTCACTGGAGTGAGATGGCTGCTCACTAAGCCTTTCTAACTGGGAAAAGATGTCGTGGCTTCACCCGCCATTGGGCACCAAGCTCGATCACTTCACTCAAAGACCGGGACTGTTTTATAATCATTTCATTATGGACTCAATATCCTGTGTCTACGCAATGAAGGTTGAGCTGCTTACCGTGTTACACTGAAGGTTGCAGTAAACATTTCCAGCCTGCGTTTATGGCCAAGCTGAACTTTCACAGTAATTGCTGCTGTGTTTTTCCACTCTCTCTTTGCCATAGCAAACATTCCTATCCTGACCTATTCCTATCCTATCCTATCAGACAAAGAGCAAACCCTGTGCTTGATAGTCTATGATAAAGGATGTTAAATTGCCTCCTCCTTTCAAACGTTATTCCTCTCAAGGTATTTGGGGATGGGGAGAGAAGATGGAAGCTACTCTTAATGGAGGAGCGTGCATGTACATATGCGTGCACACAGACACTTAAACCTATACGCACCATGTTCTGGAGCTCCCGAAAGCCTGGGGCCTCAGACCCATAAAGATGTCTCATCCACTCCATTCATAAACCTCTGACTAACTCACACTTAACCCAGTGGGACCACACAAGACCACCCCTCAATCACCCTTCGACCACAGAACGCCATAACTACCCTTCATCTGTCCTCCACCACAATTACAGCACAAAATTTTACTACCCTAACACTCTGCCATGCCAGCTTTACCATACCTCAACCAGCCCCTGACTGCCTTATGTCCACCAAAGAAAAACGTACTGCTTAAGCACTGAGTTTACATTAAAGTACATCATGTTAACTATATGGAAATGGGCATTTTTGCAATGCTTTAGATGTCGATTAACCAGTTTGTAACTGGATTCTCCAGTTAACTAGAGTTCAGCATGTGCTCAGTTACAATTTCATGGCTGGAGTTAGCTACTGTGTGAGACTGTGTATTCAGTGGGTACAGCCAATATGAAAAGTAAACTGGGTAAGAATGTGTTCTCTCGTAGTTTCAGAGTTCAGCCTGTCTGCCTGTGGGCAAGATGTAGAAGATACTTACTGACTTCCTGTACTTTCATCTCCACAATCTAGACAAGTATTCAGCGCCACATAGTTATAAAATGACATCACCATAAGCCAAACCACATATAAGATGCAGGGAAGTGTGTGTGTGTGTGTGTGTGCGTGCGTGTGAAGGGAGGGATGGAGAGAGGAAGTGTGATGATCAATGATTATGAATGAGAGTGAGTCATGTATTTATATGACATCATCTGTACCAGTAGCTCCGCGTACAAGAGAGACGAGGCCAAACCAGAAATCTTTCTTGACCTATTTTATCTGATGACCCACATACTCAATGTCAGTGCAATCAGAGGTATAACATGCAGATGTTGCTATGGCCAGTTGTAGTAGTCATAATGTATCTTCAAAAAGCTTTTCCACTTTTTATGTCCATCCATGACTTTCCTTTCCATGCCTTTTTGAATTTGCTTTTCAATGTAAATAATGCAATACGTTATTGATCACCATAGGGAAATTACATTTTGTTTACAGGGAGCTGGTAGTTACTCAGTGTGTCTTGCTCAACGACACTTCAGCGGAGAGGATACTTGTTGAAATGGGGGCTTGAACCCGGGCCCTCCTTTTGAAGGATAGTCTCTCTACTTGCTACGACACCCTGCTTCATGGTACTATGGTTATGAACTTAAGAACTTATGAACTTAAACTTTTTAACTCAATTAAAAACTCAACACATCAAACTTTGGGGCTACAAGTTTTTCAAGTAAGCAATTTAATAGCAACAAAAAATTGTGAATGAAGTTCAACCCACATCAAGCTGACAAAACACTTGTCTGAATGACGAATGTCCTGTTTGCATTATGGCCTACAACTCGCTGATGATGTCACGTGTTTCTGCTGCCACGTTGAAGGTCTGCAGAGTGTCGGCCACATGTGGGGGGATACAGTGAACAGGCTTGGCTTTCACGCGTTTATTTC
>OOFE01000975.1:2618-13240 GCA_900323365.1 Monocentris japonica | reverse complement strand
AGAGATGCAAGGACAATTGGATACCGATGGCACAGTGTGTTTGAGTGTTTGTGCACAGACTGGCACCACTACAGTAACACCACAACAGACCTACATACACGCTCTTAACATTAACCTTAGACTGTAAACACAATGAAGAGCTTGATTTTCATTCTCTCTCTCTGGCACACACATACACGCTCTCATACACACACACACACACAAACACATATGAAAGAGCCACAACAATTTGATTGTTGATTAGTAAGCTTCACCGCTGTTTTGCTGATGTTGTTCGGCCAAACATGATGAATTATTGTTATTATTATTTTTGTTATGTTGTGGTCTGGACAGACCAATTCATCTGCTTTATACAGTAATAGTCTCAACTTCACCATCAGAAAGTTTCCCATCAAAACTGATTCTTGAACATGAATGCTTTTCCAGAGTAATTAATTTCAAAACTTCGTAGCCTCCACCGCTTTGTTTGGATTTGAAATAATGAAATTTTCTTGTCCTTGAATTTGATTAATATGTTTTGCCAGAAAAGATGGATTATTTGGACATGGCTTGCATTTTCAGCATTTATTATAATTTCTGGTGATGTCTTATCCATCATAAAAGATCTCTATATTTTAAACATGAAATTAGATAAATTGTTCTTTGTTTGACGTTTCTGGCCAATTTTAAAATATCTAATCTCCACCAGCTAAGCTTTTTGAAACAATCAACACAATGCTCTTTTGACATTTGACACAGTGCCACCATAAAATAAGACTCTACCATCATTTGCAATTTTATTTTCCCACAGATATCTTCTCCCGACCACCGCAGTAATCTGTTGTCAGAGGCTAAAGAGCCCTGCCAAAACTAGACTACAGGCTTTTAGGAGAGGTTAATTTTCAAATGGTACTTTTCTTGTTTGGTGATGAGAGGGGAGGTATGGGGGTTATGGTTTTGGCAGATGGGAGTAGAGGAGGTTATAGTTGGGGCAGAGAAGCCTTTTGGGGCAGGAGAGAGGGTATTGGGGCTTGGAGTGACAGGGTTAGGGACTCGGGGTGTGGGGTTTGGGAGGTCAGATGCTGGGGTTGAGGGGGGGGAGCGGAGAAGGGTCAGTCTTGACGTGCTGCGGCTGAAGTGGTACATGACCTCGGCCTCGGGGATGATTGGCATGGAGGGAAGAGGCTCTGACGGCTTGCACTCATCCTCCTCATCGTCCTCCTCCTTAGATGAAGGCCGGGAAAGCCTTGAGGGTCAGGATGTTGAACCTTGGCTCACGGAGACAAGGGCTCCTATACCTTTGTCGCAGTAAACTCTTATTTTTACGCTTTGCTCCAATGCATTTGAATTTGTGTCGTTTCCACTTGCACATATGGTCGGCGTAGGTTCTCATGAGTCCGCGTCATGAGGGTCAATATGGGGTCCTGATGGTATACATTCCTCGCCTACACTGTTCGCTCTGCTTTTTTGTTCTCACTGTTTTCACTGACTCTTTTGTCTCTTTCTCTCTTTCCAGCTTTTTGTTATAGTCGTTTGGAACTTTGAACTCTACATGATTCCTCTGGCGCTGCTGCTGCCCTTGGCCTGGAACTACATCCTCATCGTGTCGGGGAAGGATACCAGGCAAGATGTGGTGAGTAACCCCACCACTGGTTGATATCGTTCCGCCTCCCTTTCATCTCACTGTAAAAGCCTCTCTCCGCGCAACACAATGCAGGGGTAAAACTCACGCGCCATTGTTTTATGCAGACATTACGCCCTTGTTTCAATGACCCGATGCATTACATTTCAGTCCTTTGAAAAAATACTTTTCTAAACAATGCACCTTTATTTACATCACCATGTAAAACATGTGCAGTGTGATTGTGAACAGTATGGATAATATGCTGCACAGCCGAGTTGTTTTCTTAAGAAGCAAGGAAAATGTGTATATATATATATAGATTCATTTAAAATCTATAGTTTTATAATGTACAGTGTGAAGGTACTTTGCTGATGACATTGCAGTCATAAACTTTAAGCAACTAAAAATTGAATTTATGAAAAATCCCTCAGCTAACTTTTTAAAAAAATTACAAAAATTCCCTCTGCCCTTTGAGGAACTGCATTCTCAATGCAATCTCACATTTCTCCCCTTGCCTTCTTTGAGGCAAAGAAAAGGAAGAAATAATAGGCTGTCACCTTGAGCTATGTTACGCCACTTACCTGCTAGTATATTTATTTAATTCATTTATTTTTATCTCTTATTCCAATTAAATGATGTCAAAGCAATGTCATGGAGAAACAGACATGTTTTAATCATGGCCAGGCACATTTGGAGAGTAGAGAGTGAGCGAGAAAGAGCGAGAGACCTAAACTGGACTGCGGATTGAGCGTGAACAATGAAGTGATTAATTTTAATAACTGCCTTTTTCCCGTACTCCATTGGAAATAACCAGTTAACAGACCACAGATTTCCCTGCTGCCTCTCTCTCCTTCTACATATATATATATATATCTTCATAAGGATTCTTTTGGTTTGGATTTGGCAAAGATATCCATTAAATCAATCATTACAATGAGGCAAATCTTATTTCTCTGTGCCAATTCTTACCAGTAATTGTGTCTCAGAAATATGATTTCAGTAATTCCATGAGTTGTGATTTGAGTGTCTCCTACTTTGTACATCCCTCTTTACACACATCCTCCTCTAGTTTAGATATCACTAGGAAATAACTAAGTGGTTACAGATATGGTTTTAGTTTGCCACTTTGGCAACGACATACAACATGTAAAATACAACATAGATATACTCAGTCTTCAGAGCTACATCACTTAAAGTCTATATTTTTCTTTAAATAGTCCAAGTTTAAATCGAGACTACCCTTATGAGACAGATAGGACTGATCACAGTGAACAGTGGCTTCATTAAATGGTTACAAGTCCCCTGTCTGATCATTACTCAGTAGTTATACAGTACTTTTTATTAGTGCTACGTATTGTTCAGTACTCACTGTAAGCCCAATGACTGTTTCAAATTAAAGCCAAAGGTACTATTGGTAACTAAAGTCAAGAAATGAAGGCTTACAGTTTGCCGCAATTAGGTTTGCTGACAAAAGAAGCAATTTATTTGTGAATGACAGACATTTCTTACAGAGGGTATTTCCCTTGGCCTGTAGATGGCGACATTGCTTGACAAAAAAAATCGACATGCCTTAAGACAAAACAGGCATGTTGCTTATTGTCCCTTTACCTGCCGTTAGTATTTATCCAGACCTAATGATGTTCTTTTCCCATGCACTTTCTAATTAAATCGAGGCAACAAAGGTTACATATTCATTTAAAATGCCGCTCACTTCACATACAAGTAAGTACATGTTACTCCCACTTGATGCAGAATTGCTTTTCTTTCATCCTTGAAAGGGACTATTGTGTCACAAGTGCCTCAGCAATTGGTTGGCGCATTAAGATATGTTGATACTCATATGCTGAGTGCCTTTTAGTATGACAATACTGTTCTGCACGGCTCTAGAAAGTTATCCTATACACCAAGACAAGAGGAGATATGGACATTTATTGTACTGGCATTGGATCTTCATTTTTATTGTTGTTAATATCTCATACCCTCTTAGTGGTATTGGTTAGGCATGCATGCACATTTAGGCCTTGAACACATATTATTGACTGATTCAACTTCCTTTTGATTCATGATGGGTTGAGTATGGATCATAGCCCTGTGATCCATGAGCAGTGTTTTAAGACGGTACAATTTGGCAACTTTGCCACCAACCATAACAACAGTATTTTTTTCATTATAGTTTATTTCCATGTAGCCCACAGTATTTTTTTTCACATTAGCCAATCCGCAGCCAGGCTGGAGGCTTATTACCCATTCCTATTGCTTCCAACAGTTGCCTCAGTATCAACTTTAGTGTCTGATCTGATGACGGTTAGTCCAATTCAGAGGAAATAACTTGGCTGCTTTGGACACTGGCTTGAATGGATTAGAAAGATTTTGTTTTGGCCATGAGAGTGCTGCCACTATTCTACTGTTACCCTTCCTTGCCTTACTCATCCTACTCCATCTCGTATTTCACCTTCCAATAAATTGTCTGCATCGCTCCATATGTTAACCACAACAACTGATGAGATGACAGCAAGGCTTAAAGTGTGTTGTGCATGTGCTTCGACAGTCAAAGTCGGGGTGTGTGTGGATGTGATTGTCTGCGGTGGTATCGGCTAGGGGAGGGTGCTCAGACAAACAGAGAGAAAAGTTGGGTCAGGCTGGCAGTGAGATAGTCGGAAGCAAATATTGGGAGAGGAAGGCATAGCAGTTAGAGCAGGTGGTGTCATGGTCTGTGGATGTAAGTGCATGTGTGGGTGTGTGCATGATACCTTCAAGCGTGAATGTGTGTGTGTGGTAGGATGGAGATGTTCGGCTGTCTTATATAGTAAACAATCTGGTCTGTTCCCGATTAGTCCAGGCTGATGATTCAGACTCTGTATCCCTGTATAGAACCAGAGCATGTGCACACAAGCACACACACACACACACACACACACACAAAGTCCCTTACTATGGAACAGAGGAAAACCTACTTTATTGTCAACTCAGGACCAGGGGAACTGAAGGTGTGTGTGTGTGTGTGTGTGTGTGTGTATGTGTGTGTGTGTGTGCGCACGTGCACGGATTCCTTTGCAGTGAGCAACAATATACACCATGGAAGTTGGATTAATGATCTAAGATTAGCACCATTAATGCCGCTTTTCTTCCCTCTGTGACAGTTGTGCTGAACAGTACAGAGCAGTATGGGCGACACAAAGAAGATTCTCTGACAATCACCATCTCTCTTGTTGAGGCGTTGCGATCTTACTGCCTCAGGATTGGTGAATGTGATGAACCTTCTCTCCCTGCTCTGTTATCTCTCTCTCTCTCTCTCTCTCTCTCGCTCTCAATGTATGGTGGTGTAAAGCATACATTATATTCAGGCATTTTTGTTTGCACACACACACACACACACACACCCATATAAACAGACACAGATCCCCCGAGTCCTGTCCCTGTTTGTTTTCAGACCGAGTTTCCCAGTCTGCGGCTGGTGCAGGGGGGAAGTCAGAGAGAGCATATCGGTGCTCCTCGCTTCCTCTCCGGTTCCTTGGATTCCTCTTCCGAGTCTTTATCAAGCTGAAGTCATGGCCGACTCACTGTTTCCCTCCCTCACTTGGCAGGGGAAAGCAAAGAATAGAAAAGAAAACAAGGGAAAAAAGGCTTCTAATTACTTTAAACAACACACCAAATTAAAGCATTGTGCTGAGCCGAGCAAGGGTCAGCATCCGGAGCGCTGCGGTTTTCCAACAGTCTGGGGTGAGGGTAATGCCAAAGGAATCTCTGCTGAACTCACTCTGAAGGGGGAGAGAGCGAGAGAGAGGGAGATAGGGAGAGAGAGAGAAAACAGAAAAAAAACTTTTCACTTGAGTACAGACTTCCTAATGAACTGAAGGGCCTTGCTTCATCTGATGAGTTCAATGTGAGGGCTCTTCTCCTATTTTACACCGCAACCACAGTCCACAGCCCTGTCTATAGCAGATAAACAAACACAATGTTCTATACATGCTGTAATTCACCACTCAGGGTCACTGACTGCTGTGTGGTTACACACTGCTTTGCAAACAGATCCCGGACCAGCGCTCTTTACCCTTGCCCCAACCTTGACCAGTACCTGCTTAGCAGTCGGAGTGGCCTTAGAACAGCGATTAAAGGAGGTGATGCACCAGCAGGGTTGCCGACCTCCACTCTTACCATGTAGCACTCTGACCTGTGAACCCTGACCCTTGTTCTCCTTTCTGTCATCTCTGTCGTCTGCACCAACACCATTAGCTGACCTGCATGTCACACTACAATGTGCTCTCTTGAACAAACAAAGTCTCTCTCCCTCTCTCTCTCTCCCCCTCTCTCTCTCTCTCTCTCTCTCCCTCTCTCTCTATTTCTTGTTAGTGATGTAGTTTACATACTACACAGACAAAGTCGAGCTGATGCATTATAATATAAAGAAAAAACAACATAATAAACACCAAATCACTAAACTGTAACACCACTGCTTTTACTAAATACTGTATAAAGGCTTACTCCTGTCTCTCTGGTGTTGAGTGGAGTCCCCTATTGTTGGGTGGCAGAATGACCCTCTCATCTCCACCTCTGTCTTGTCTTGAAACCTGGAACAGTTTGGTAGTTAGTTGTGTCTCGGGCCTGTTGCAAAGCAAGCCGCCGGTCGGCCGGCCTCGGACAGTCGGCTCAGCTGGAGGGCAAAAAGAAAAAGACTGCAAAGCGTGCATGTGAGTGTGCCTGTGAGAGTATATGTGCGTACATCTTTTGGATGTGTCTGTGTCATACCTGTTACTGCGCCTGCTAGCGTGAGTGTGTATGATGGGCATGGGGAATAACGAGCAGGTGCACGTCCTAATAGAAAACCCTCCTTGCTGTTCGGTTGGCCCAGGAAGGCCCTGACCAGATGTTATGAGGGTGTTAATTCCAGTGCAGGCTGTCGTAGAGGACACATATAGAACATGGTGATGTCTCTTTCTACCACTGGATGACGGGCAATTAGGCCTCGTCACACTGGAGGACCAGCCTCTTTATCCCATGCTCCAGACTATTACAGAGATCCACCCACTGGATCCACCAACCCATCACAGGAGAGAAGACCTTAATGGCCTGAAGGTAGTTCACATCTCCAACGGCCAGGCAGAGCCCACGACCAATGTGCATCTTCTTAGTTAGAGTTAGAGGGCTCCCTTAAACTCTTTCTACTATTATTGTTATTTTATATTTGTTATAATTCATGTCTTGCTATTTTTGTTTCCTGTTTTTAACTACTTTACTTTCCTGACTGTGAATCACTGAAAAGCACCATACAAATAAAGTTTATTTATCGATATATTGAGAAGAAAAAGAATCTGGTTTGTCTCCCGAACAATAATAATGTATGGTTTTATTTGAACAATGTATTGTTTCTAGTACATGACTTCATAGCCGTTTTTATCCATTCTATTTTCTCCCCATGTTTGCATCTCAAAGAAACTTTTATACGTCTCTAAACACACTTTGCCTTGACATCTGCCCTCATTAAGACCCACGCACTACACAGGTAGAGGAGGGTAAATGTTAGGAAAGCAGGAAGGAAAAGAGGAAACGCAGCCTATTATACCTCAACTCCTCCAGAAAGTCACACCTCCACATCCCCCCCCCAAAAAATGCTGCAACGCTGGAAAGAAAAGGAGAAAAAGGAGACGGAGAGGGAGACAGAGAGAGACGGAGCGACAGAGAGACAGAGGCAGAGGAAGGCAGCGGCGGATGGCAGGCGCTCTTCAGTGTGGAGTCAGACAAGGCAGTTGGTGACAGGTGACAAAATCAAAAGGTCATGTCACTTTTAACTGGGAGTGCCTGTGCCCCGCTGATTTCCCCCGTGCCGCCCCGGCATCACCGCGCTCCTCTCTGCTCCTCTCTCTGCCTCTCTGTCTCTGCTAAACTGGCAGATAGGCTGGCAGGCTGGCAGGCAGGAAGACAGGAGACGGGCACGGTTTGAAGCGGGACGGGAGCATCGGGAGCATCAGGAATGCCACTGCAGAATCCTTCCAGCCTCCCTTCACTTCATGTCATCTCTGTTTCTCCTCCTCTCCGCCATTTCTCCAACTCCCTTCATCACACTGAACTTTGTAACTGTCTGTGCTCTTCACTAACAACATCAGCAGCTCGGGGTGTCTGCCTCAGTGCTTGTTATTGTTGTGTTTGTCTATACAGTATGCCTGCTGTAGCTGTTTGTGTGTTTCAGTTTAAACCTTGAGTTTAAGCCGAAGAATGTGTGTGCATGTGTGTTTTGTCTGCCATACATTACACATCACATACAAACCCACTGTAGCCCTCTTTTCCACAATTCAGCATGGAAAACAATAAGACAGGCAAAATCACTTGGTGTCTGAGTCAGACAAACATCTTGTCTCTACATCCATTGTATTCTCTGACTAGCTCAACAATGCTGATGTAGCATGTGAATTGGTGATTGCCTGGGAACAGCTCCTGAATCATTGACTGCACCTACTTGTGTATTTTCTCAGCAGTTAAGCAAACAGAAATGTAGACTGAGGAAAAGTTTCAGGCATGTAAAGTGAGCATAGCAAAAGCACTCCGCTCCAATACTCTCATCATTCTGACTGACACTCAGACTTGGCCTTGCCTTCGTTAATACGGAGCCACCCTTCTCACCCCCACCCCCAACCTCCAGTTCCAGCAGCACCCCGACCTCACCCCTATCTGCACCCCTGCTGGGTGAGCCCTGGCTGGGGCAATGCAGATGGAAGGGGCCCCCCTGTGAGGGCCATGGCTCTGACAGCTTGTGAAGGGCCCGTATGGGTCAGCCTGGCTCAGCCAACAGCCCTTATCAGACGCACAGCCCTCCCCCAGTCTGTGGAAACTGTGGTGTATGCAGTATGAACACACACACACACACACACACACACATGGACAGTGCATACCAAGTAGGGCCTTGAGATCCCCCAGCCAGCCAGTTGGCCAAGCCTCAGCAGCTGGAGAGGTTAAAACCCCCTCACGTATCAAAGAGGAAGAGCAGCAGGAGGATGGAGGGAGGGAGGGATCGGAGAAAAAAGGAAGAGAGAGTATATCTTCATGTTCTCCGGGATGTCTGCCTTGGCGTCAATTCCCCCTGCGGCTGTCATTGGGAAGGTTAGGAGGAAGAGAGGAGAGATAGTGGAACTCAGGCCAGGGAGAGAGAGGGGAGAGCAGAGAGTTATTTCGGAGCAAGGGTGTAAATGATGTGTTGCTAGCTCAGGTGGTAGAATTGTCTCTCCTTCTGTCTAGTGTGTGTGTGTGTGTGTGTGTGTGTGTGTGTGTGTATGTGCTTGTTTCATTGATCCTGTCAAGGTCTATCCTGTTCTACTTCCTTGGAAATAGCCTACATCCACTCACAGTACAGTTTCTCTGTTTGAAAGGTTCTCTCCCTAACCGTCAGGTCAGGTACATGTTTTCTCCTGTATGTCTCCATACTGGGTAGTTGTGTCTCTGGTTCTTCACCCTTGGGTGTATCTTTACTGTATGAAACCTCTCAACGTGAGTGCTTTTGACTCTGCAGATTCTTAACCAGGTTTATTTCTGGCTAAATGCCTATTTTGGCTCTTTTATACTATATCACTTAGCTAAGAGCTAAATTCTAGTATTAATATTGCTAATCCTCCAAAGTCCGGGTGAACGTTGCTCCAGAGCAGGGCTAGATAGTACTGGCCTAAAGTGATGATTGGCCAGGGTTAAATGTGCCAGTGTGAAATAGAAGCTAGTCCAGTTAGCATAGAGCTACATATGTTGTATATGTAGTACAGTAAGGGCCTTAGGATTAGGATCACCTGGATATCATATCTGTAATGACACTGTGGGGCCATGAGACTGCCCCGTAAGTGAAAGGTCCCAGGTTCGATCCCTCTGCCCGTTGTCCTTCATAAAGACGCTAGGGGCCCTGTTCTGCAGCTGACCCTGTACAAGGACCGGTCTGTGGAGGGGCAGGAGAAAAGACCAATTTACCCCTTATCAGTAATTGTCAGTAATATCAGTAATGTGTACTTGTGTTTCAGAGCTGGCAGACGGTCAACTCTCTGATAGCTTGGTTGTCCCGCCCACAACCTCAATCATCCACTGTGTCCCGTGTCCTATACAGTAGGGGCAAGAAAACACCAGTCGCCCTCATAGTTTGAATGGATTATTTGTGTAAGAGATGCAAGCACTTTCTCGTTCTCTGTTCTCTGATTTTTCCTCTACATTTCTTCCTATTTCTTCAGACAGACTTTTCTCTTGCACTGACCCAGCGTAACAGCAAAGGGCAGAGAAAGGTCTGGCTGTGTTAGACTAAATGTAAGTCAGTGCTCTGGGACATGCAGATGAAGAGCATACAGGTGTCACAGGAGCTACTGATCAATCAACCTGTGGGGAGTTTGCAGCATTGCGTGTGCGTGTGTGTGTGTGTGTGTCCATTTTTTTCCTGACAAGTTAACCAAGTGGCCTTTTTACCCCTGGCATCACATCATGCAGATACGGGGCGTGCATGCTGTTTTCTCTTTTAAAAAAGGCCTTGTGTGTGTTAATCACCAAATAGAGCAGAATAGCAGCCATGCCATTTGTGGCAATTCTTTTTCATGGACAGCAACGCCTCATTCAACAGACAGTAGATATACAATGAGGAAAAGTACAGGAAGGAGAGAGGAAAAATCAGAATGATGTAGCAGAGCCCGGGCTGGGATCTGAGCCAGTGCAACAGAAACATAATTCTTGCAAATCAGCCTTTTAGCTCTGAGCCGCCAAGGCCGAACACACAGCTGTTTGAACTCTCAATGTCACGGTGCTCACTTATGTCCTTTGTGTGTTTTTATTTTTACTATCACCATTTTTGTATGTATTTTTGGGGCACAGTGTAATCTGTAAGAGTGGCCTGTATCATTCCTGTATCATTTGAATAGGTCTGAATGTGTTAATCCCCACCTTAGTAGATATTGAATTGACTGGAGCGGCTCTGCAGGCAGTGTGAGCTGTACACGATCCTGTCGACAGGAAGGCTTTGATGCCGCCGTGCTGTAATGATAGTAATTCAAACAACATGATAACGGGA
>OOFE01000966.1:7943-27151 GCA_900323365.1 Monocentris japonica | reverse complement strand
GTAATCAGTTACTCTCCAGCTCCTCATATGCAGTAGGTCACTTAACACCACCCTGCCATATCTGAAGTGCAAGAGAGTTCATGTCTGGCCAATATTGTTTTCTCCATAGGTCAACTTCCCAGACGTGGAAAAAGTGGAGTGGCTGAACAAGGTATGTTTTGTGTGTGCGTGTTTCTGTGCATCCTATGAGGAGCTCTTATCTTTTAGAGTCATCCCTCTTAACATGCAACACCCTTCACATATATGATGGAGATTTGCACTGATACCATTCAGCAGAACTGATAGGGAAGCAGGGGAGGCAGCTAAGATTCAAATATCAAGATAAGGTTCCAATTTTTGATTCACTCGGGTAACTGGAACACTATTACAAAGATAAAGAACACTTGTGCTGACTTTGAGTGCCTTGGATCCTTTTGCAGTCTCTCCATCGGAGGAGATTATCTACTGTTGTAATTAAGAGGCAGGGAGAGTGGCTCAGATCATATCCCAGCCACTCTGTCTCTGTCGGTACAGTAACCTAGCGTCAGGACGGAGAAAGTGTGGATGTGAATACCAATAAACAAGGCGCCCTTCTGGAGAGAAAAATGTAACAAAGTTCCTGACAAAAGCCCAGATTGTAGGAGGGTGATCTGCTGCAATCTTTCACCACCCTCTCCTCCAGGGGTTCTGGCATGTGATCAGGCTACACACACTCATCCCACTGACTTGTAGCCTTAATCAAACATACCCCAGCCCCAACATTTCCTCACATTTTATTATATTTAACAGGGATATTAACAGATATTAATTCCATGAGAATTAACAGAAATTAACGGGAATTAACTGGAATAAACTGGAAATTTTGGCATTATTTGTAATGGCTGTATTTAACTTGTCATATGCAGAAATAAATATTAAGACTTTGCTTTGTCATAAGCAGACATGCATGCAAACATGCCTAATACAAATCAAAAAATGTCTAATAATTTAGTCCTCTTCCTGGACCTCATCAACGACCTCCTCAATGTCCACTTTCTCGACGTCTGACTCGTCGACATTACAGTTGAATAACAGAGCCCCTGAGTGTAATACAGAAATGAGATACTCTATCTAAAGTGGAGAGTCCTGGCTTCACAATGCAATTCACAGTAAGTCTCTACATGAAACGTTCGCTGAGATACAGAACAGAACGTCAGTTGAATTTCCCGATTGCACTGGGTTCAGCATGCTAAATCAAACTATAACTTACATTCTTGTATGACAACAGAGAGCTGTTGTCATACAAGAATGTAAGTTATAGTTTGTATTTTCAAACACAATTTTAGTTCCCGGTTATAGGCTAATTTTTGCTATACAAATTGTTGAAAATTCCCCAAATTCCTGAGCTTAACTTCCCATGGAAGATTTCAGAAATTTACCTGAAACTTTCTGCCCCTTTGCAACCCTACATACAGATGATATGACTTAGCACCTCTCTGTCACAGCTCACTCTGAGATGCTGAAGCGAACACCAATGTGATGATGTGAGGAGTGATGACACGGAGACATGGGCACGGACAGGAGAGTTCACTGGCTGGCACGCCGTTTTATTTGTTGTTGCACTATAAACTTAGCAGGTCGCTTTCCAGCTCAGTCTCCCCCGTTCGGCACGCCCCCTGCCAGTCCTGTCAGGTCAGCTGCCTCCTTCAGGACAGGTCGGCGTGCCGGCTGACCGTCCAGTACTTTCTGTTGTCTCCGTTATTTTCTCCTTCTCTCCTCCAACTGGAAGAGAAACCAAGTTAAACTGGGTCCCGGCTGAAATCGGATTCAGCCCACACCTCAACCACACACACCCCAGTCTGTCACAACAACCACCCCCATTGAATTATTGAAGGCTCAGGTGGAGTTCTTCATATTTTAGGCTTTTGTTATACCTATTTTGAATAGCTTCACCACCTCAAAGCAAATAGCCTGTGGTTGTGGCTTTGTGAGGTGCATTTGACATTTGCTATTATATTATGTTCTATTCTATTATGTGATGGTTTTGTCTTTTGTCAAATTCTGACAAGAAAAACAATGAATGGCTGTTTTATCTGTTCTGTAGATCCTGCAGCAGGCTTGGCCTTTTGTAGGCCAATATCTGGAGAAGTTGCTGGTGGAAACCATTGCTCCTGCCATCCGTGCCTCCAGCATTCATCTGCAGACACTCAGCTTCACCAAGGTCAACCTGGGAGACAAGGTACCTGTATGTCCAGGGATAACAATTTCCCCCATGACCAAGAAAACATACTGGAATCCAGGATATAACTGCAAATGGTTAATATTAAATAATGTCCCCACCAAGTATACTTTGATCTGTATGTTTTTTTCCTGCAAGAAACTCCAGTGTGGTAATGCAAGGCTTGTCTCACTGGCCTTTGATTACAGGCACAAAGATGAATGATTTTATTACAGTGAATGTGAATACTACTGAGCCTCTTTGCTGACATCATTTCATAATATGTTACACAAACATTGAGCATGCATCTGTATCAATGCTATTTGCTCTGTTTAATAGCAGCTGTTGCTTTTCACAGGCCATGAAGGTGGTGGGGGTAAAGGCTCACACAGAACACGATAAGAGACAAGTTCTGTTGGATTTGTATGTGAGGTATTGAATGAGACTTTCTGTCATTTCATATTGTGGATATTATATAAGTAACAGTCAGTCTAGTCACAGATTAAGAAGTCTCCAGTTGAGATATTTACTGAATGAAAAGATACAAAAGCAGCTCTACCACAACTATGCAACAGCTACTTCTCAGGGTTATACATTTATACAGCATCAATTCTCTCCGCTCTCTTCTTCTTGCAGCTATGCTGGTGATGTTGAAATTAATGTGGAAATCAAAAAGTACTTCTGCAAAGCAGGAGTGAAAGGAATCCAGGTATAGGATGTGAAAAAACATTAGGACATTCCTACATTGTTAAATTAGTTGTAATTATTATATTGACCTCCAAAAAATCCCCTTGGCCTAACATTTTTCTCTCCCTAGCTCCATGGGAAGCTGCGTGTGATCCTAGAGCCTCTCATTGGAGACGTGCCACTGGTTGGAGCCATCACAATGTTCTTCATCCGCAGACCTGTGAGTGTGGTTTTATTATCATTATTATTATTATTATTATTATTGTTATTATTATTATATTTTTTTGACGCCTGCACTCATTCATATGTCTTTACTTTCATCTACTATCACAGAAACTGGACATCAACTGGACTGGGCTGACCAACCTGCTGGACATACCTGGGCTTAAGTGAGTTCATAGGGCAGAGCTCTGATGTGAGCTCTGCTCTCTAAACTTGGCAGGTTTTTATAACGTGCATTGTTGGTGTTTTTTCTCAGCATATAGTGTTAAGACTCCATGCATTTATATTCAGGTAGTTTTCTGAAAATACAATTAAAGCATTGTCAGAGGTTTGTTCTGTTGTTGACTTATCAGATCCTCCTGACAATACTTTTGATGACAGTTTGTCATTTATTTTTAATTGTATTCCTCCTGTAAATGACATTAGCCAACATGATTTCACAGAATAATGTCATCTTTAGCCAATGGGTGCTACCTATTGGCCCCATTGTTGAGAACCTGTTATCATGTTTTTTTACGCATGTTCACATGGTCCGTAGTAGAATATAGTCTCTATCTGTTTGTCTGTCTGTCCCACCCCTGTGTGTCCCCGACACCACCCTTGCATTCATTTGCAGTGCCATATCGGACACTATGATAATGGATGCAATAGCCTCCCACCTGGTGCTCCCCAATCGTCTCACTGTCCCCCTGGTGGCCGACCTGCACGTTGCGCAGCTCCGCTCCCCTCTCCCAAGGGTAACCGTCTCAATAATGAATGGCCTGGAGAGACACGGACCCACACAGACTGAAGCAAATCTGAACATGTCTTTAGCCACAGCACACACATAGCCACACAGCCTCATAGCAAATCCACACTGTGAAAAACGTGGACGAATAGACCCATGTTTTGAGAGGAAGCTTCTTGACTAAGATCTTTATTTTCTCTGTGCGTGTTACATGGGTGCCTGAATGTATTTGTGCATGCTAGGGAGTTGTGCGTATCCACCTGCTGGAGGCTGAGGACCTGACTGCAAAGGATACAGTTATCAAGGGCTTAATAGATGGGAAGTCAGACCCGTATGCTGTGCTGCGTGTGGGAACCCAGACCTTCACCTCTCATCATGTGGACAGCAACCTGAACCCACAGTGGAGGGAGATGTATGAGGTGAGAGGGGTGGAGAGGGAATAAAATATGCCTGTACTTGCCCTGAAATTCAAGTGCTGTACTTCCCACTAAGTTGTGTGCTGATAGTTCTAGCTTGATGTTTATGTGTATGTGTCCTTGCTTCATAGGGATTGCGCAAAGTCTTTGGTAGTAACTATCTCACTGCCATATTGGTGTTAAACAGTTTGGGGGAGATTTTATCAGCTGTTGCAATAACAGGAAGCTGGTTTCAGAGATAAACAGGACTGCGGGCTCATGGGTGCCTATCTCCTTTTCCTCTGGTTGAAACACAAATTTGTGTCATATAAGATTTGAGCCAAATAATGAATAGATATTATATTATGAACATAGGGCCAACATAACAGTCAGACCTTTCTGTCATTGTGACTCTGTTTGCATGTCCTTGTGTCACTGTATCATTTGTGGTTGTATCTATATTTGTGTATTTGTTGTGCGTCTTGCGTATTTGTCCGTTTATATGTGTGTGTGTCAGGTGATTGTCCATGAAGTACCTGGTCAGGAGTTGGAGGTGGAAGTGTTTGACAAAGACCCAGACCAGGATGACTTCCTGGGGAGGTAGCTCATTCATTCCCATTCATTCTCACTCATTTACTCTGTCTCTATGTGCTTCTCATGTCATGTCCACCTCTGCAATTGCCATGTTGGGCCACAATGCTGTCGAATTTTGAATGCCCTGATCTCTCAGTCTCGTGGTCCCCATTCTCTCTCTCTCTCTCTCTCTCTCTCTCTCTCTCTCTCTTTCTCTCTCTCTCTCTCTCTCAGGGTCAAGGTGGACCTTGATATTGTAAAGAAGGCCAGAGTTGTTGATGATGTGAGTAATAATGTTCAAGATTTTTAATGCTATCTTTATCTTTGCAGCATTAAATATTTCTGGTGTTTAAACAGCAAACACAAAAATTCAATTGCTACATGGTACCACCACTTAAGTACTCTCCAGAGCAGAGTACCTAAGTAGTGGTATCAAGGAACATAAACAGCTCCCAGGGCTGCAGTAATCCTGTTAGCATGTGGCCTGCAGACCCCATGTGCCTCCTTGTGATCGGTTCTGATCTCACCATCTTCAGTCCTGCCATCCCATTCACACTCTCTGAAATCAGCCAGATGAAAACAATGTGAATTTAATGACCCCTCTGTTCCTGCCAAACAGTGGTTCAATCTGAAAGACGTCCCATCAGGCAGTGTTCACCTCAGGCTGGAGTGGCTCTCTCTGCTGCCCTCTGCTGCCAGACTGAGTGATGTGAGTCTACAGCACAGCCCGATGATTCATAATGGTGCTTTTTCATCCCTAGATCATGGCTCATAAGTCATTTTCTTCACATACCTCTGTCTTATTCTTCAGGTGATCCAGAGGAACCAGAACCTGACTTCTAAGACAGCTGATCCTCCCTCTGCTGCCATTCTAGCAGTCTACCTTGATCAAGCTCAAGACCTGCCTGTAAGAATAGCACTGCATAAGGCTTTGCTCTTCGGTTTGTTGTGAATTCTTTCTCTTATCCCCATCGGTGTATTTAATGCGTTTTAGATGAAGAAAGGCAATAAGTACCCCAGCCCTATAGTCCAGCTTTCCATTCAGGATACAACAAGAGAGAGCAAGGTGAGAATCAAGCTTTAACTACATATCGCTACATCTAACCAAGCTCTTTTGTATACACATAAAGAATATTTTCCCCTGTCTCCCCCAGACTTGCTATGGGACCAACAGCCCTGTGTGGGAGGATGCCTTTACCTTCTTCATTCAGGATCCTCGCAAACAGGATATTGACATACAGGTAAGTCATTGGACTGGTAAGGAATAAGGTAAGAACTTTATAGCCCAATTTATCTTGCTATAAAACTTTCACATACAAGGTGATTACTACACTAAATAGCTAATTGATTTTCCCTCTGGATTTAACTGATTAGCCCTGTGATTGTCCACACTGTATAAATCACTCTTTAAACTGAATGCTCCTTCAGCTCGATCTTTTCTATCTTTTCTTACCCCTTTAGCATTTGCTTTTCTTGCTGTGTTTTTCACCCTAACTCTATGTTGTCTGCTCTTGTGTGCCTTTAGGTGACGGATGATGACCGGGCTCTGTCCCTGGGCAATCTGACCATCCCTCTGTCCCGTCTTCTGGCAAGCCCTGAACTCACTATGGACCAGTGGTTCCAGCTGGAAAAGTCTGGTCCTGCCAGCCGCATCTACATCAAAACTGTTCTTAGGGTGAGCATTGCACACAAAGACTTACACTGTTGTTTGTGCACACTCATGCATGCAGGGTGGTGTAATGAATAGGTAGACTGTCCTTTGACTGGAGGACCCAGACTCAAGCCTCTAAGCACCCGCACTGCTAAAGTGTCCTTGAGCAAGACACTGAATTCCTACCAGCTGCAGAGCTGCTCTGCAGCTGATCCTGCAGGGACATAAAAAAACAACTCTTCAGTACTGTACTGTCTGAAATTTTCTTGCCATAAGTTCTTCTCCTGTTTCTTAGGTGTTATGGCTAAATGAAGATGCCACTCCCACAACCCCATCTCCTCGCCCTTCAGCCTCTGGGTCGGGCCAGGGTCATGGGGGAATCACATCAGAGCTGACCCTTGGGGGGCTCGGCGGGGCTGCTAAACCCACACGACCACAGCATACTACCCCCGACCCAGAGTTTGCAACTGAGGTGAGAAATACTTACATATAGCTGAATAGTAACAGATAGTCACTCAGTCACTCACTCCAACACGCACACATGCACTACAATAACATTCCCTGTGTGGCCCACAGGGTGTGCTTCGTATCCATCTGGTGGAGGCCCAGAACCTGATAGCCAAAGACAACTTCATGGGAGGCATGGTGAAGGGGAAGAGTGACCCCTACGTCAAGATCCGGGTGGCTGGTCTCACCTTCCGCAGCCACACCATCAAAGAGAACCTCAACCCCATCTGGAATGAGCTCTACGAGGTATCAGCACCTTAAATACCTGAAATGTTGCTCACATCTGATAGAATTATAGGTATTTATAATAGATTTTATCCTTTTTTTTTCTGTGATCCCCAGGTGATTTTGACCCAGCTGCCTGGTCAGGAGGTCCAGTTTGAGCTGTTCGACAAGGACATTGATCAGGATGACTTCCTCGGGAGGTGTGTCGTGACATTACCAATAAACATTACAGACAACATAACATTACTGCCGACATAGTGCCTCTAACTGAAAGGAAATGAATGGGAATGGAGAACCAAGGACTGACCAAGTCTTGTCTTTGCAGGTTCAAGCTAAACCTACGAGACATCATCAGTGCGCAGTTCATTGATACGGTGTGTGACGCAGACATGAACATATATAATATTATAAAATAGATATAAACTGACAAAATTCTCTTTATCTTTTAAAAAAAATCTGATGTTTCTGTCCTGTTACAGTGGTACACTCTGAATGATGTGAAGTCAGGCCGAGTTCACCTGGTGCTGGAGTGGTTGCCTAGAGTATCTGACTTGCCCAGACTGGAGCAGGTTAGATATATTCTTTCTTTCTTTCTTTCTTTCTTTTTTTCTTTCTTTCTTTGATAACTCTCTTTCATTCTTTCTTTCTTTGACAACTTTCTTTCTTTCTCTGTTCCTCCAGATCCTGCAGTACCAGTCCCAGCAGTCCTACCAGAACAAGGTCGTGCCATCAACAGCTGTGCTGTTTGTGTATGTGGAGCGCGCCCATGGCCTGCCAGTGAGAACATCCTTATGGTTCCTTGGGGTCTATTTGATCTTTATAGCGATGGGTATTTCCATGCTTCAAGGAATGGAAGACTACAGTACTTGCTTTTAGTGACAGTGTGTTGCTTAGAGCAGTGTAGTGTGTAATGTAGCAGTGTGTTAATTGATTCATTAAATCACTAGTGATGTAATGTGTGTTTACATTTTATTTGATGCTGTTGATCTCTCTGGTGTACATGATTCTTTTTCATATGTTCTCAGTTGAAGAAGAGTGGAAAGGAGCCTAAAGTTGGGGCTGAGATAATCCTGAAAGGCATAACTCACCGAACCAAGGTAGCATATCATATTTTCCTATCTGAGCTTTTGTATGTAAGAGAAATTACCTTTGTTGTTTGAGAAAACCAATTAAGTTCTCCTGTTGGCTTGTTCCCAAGATTTGTGAGCGTTCCACATCCCCGCGATGGGATGAAGCCTTTCATTTCTTGGTTCGTGACCCCAGCGATGAAATACTTACAGTCAAGGTGAGAGCCAATGTCAGCAGTTGAATTTGGACTGTATGAGCTGGGTGGTCTAAAAGCAGATGACATTCATTTAGACAATTAATAAAGTTTTTAAAGCTGTTTTGTATCAAAGCCAGGATGTTATTAGATAAGCTTGGAGATGGCAATAGGCAGTCTTTGGCACAGTTGAGATTGTTGTGTTTGTATTTAGCTGTCCCACAGCTGGGGCCAGGCCCTTGGCTTTGTGGTGCTTCCTCTCAGAGAGGTGCTGGGGGAGCAGGGCTTGGTGCTGGACCGCTGGCTCAGTCTGGATGGAGCCCTGCCAGAGAGCCAGATACTACTGAGGGCCACACTCAAGGTACCGGCAACACATCACACGTGTATTTTCTTACATCTAAAACATCAACGGTAAACGTCAGTTTTGGTGTCAGACCCTCAGAATCAAAGAGAAAGAACTTCTTTCTAGACTCGCAATTTTGCAACGTTTAACAATCATACAGGGAAAAATCCATCATAGCAGGAGAAAAGATCATTTCTCCACCGATGGTAGCAATAATGCAGCACAGCCACAAGACATGCTGCTTTTTGAGTAGGTTTTCTCCACCTACACATAAAACTCGCAGCTGAATGTAGCATGTTCACGCCCGTCCGAGGGTGGAGGTTTTCCTTTAGCAGCTTATTATAGCAGCCACGTCATGCTAAACATCAATTCACATCTGTCTTGCAGATCTTGGACACTCAGCTGGCGGTGTGTCGTAAGGACATGTCTGATACTGCCAGTGGAGAGGAGAGCGAGCACGTCATGCCCAGATGGGACCCTTCCCATCTAGACCTCCGACATAGGGGTGGCTTCTCCGCGTGAGTCACACACACTGGCATCAATGCCCCTTTGTCTTGCCTCTACTGTAAAGAGAGTAGCTGGCAAGCCTTCATTATTAGCAGGTTTCCTAGTGTACTTCATCCTGTAAAATGTGTTAATTCTGAATGTCTACTGCTGGCTTGACTTCTGGTTATGTATTTTAAGGTATATTGTCACAATACACATGAACTAATGACGTTTTCTATGCTGTGCCTTTAGAGCTGATCATGGAAGTGTAGCTGGCCAGGTGAAGCTTTCCATCGGCTATTCCGTAGAGGAGAGCAGGCTTTTCATCACTGTCTACTCCTGCAGGTCTTCATATCACTTACTATCCCTAAACCAGCTAACGTTTGCTCATGTTGCTAGCACATAGGATGTGATTGCACTGCATCAATGGCTGCTGTGTAGCTTCTTGTACATTCATTGTCTGCATATTGTGCACCTGTGTACCCATAGAGCCCTGACAGCTTGTTCCAAGGATGGAGCAGACCCCTACGTTACCTTCATCCTGCTGCCTGACAAGAAGGGTGCCACGAAGAGGAAGACTGCCACCAAGAAGAGAGACCTCAACCCAGAATTTAATGAAAGGTCAGAAAGGAAGCAAGACTCCCGTGGTATTATCAGAAGTGTATGTTTTTTATTAACCGATACTATATGTAATTTCTTACCGCTCTCTCTTTGTGTAGATTTGACTTTGACTTCTCTCTCGAGGAGTCCACGCAGAGAAGACTGGACTTGTCGGTGAAAAACAGTGTCTCCTTCATGAGCAGAGACAGGGAGCTTATCGGCAAGGTAAACTGATATATGATTATTGTTGTCTGCAATACAGTGTTCATTATCCCTTTGCTTATACCTTTGTTTTTCCATGTTGTCTTCAGCTGCAGCTGGACCTGGACCAAATTGACCTCAAGACTGGTGTCACACAATGGTATTCACTTAAACAGTTTCTGACCAGTACTGTATAATTTCTTGTAACAATGTAATAATTATTATATGTGCAAATAGTTTCACACAGGATAACGGAAACTTGATGTCTCGTATGTTCTTCCAGGTACGATTTGGCAGCAGAGACCAACTAGAAGAATTGACGGTTGATCGTCAGTACAATGTCACCTTGATTGTTGCTTTTGTGATCTGTCTTTGTGTGTTTATTGTTTATTCAGCTTACGTGCAATTGGATCATTGCTGAAGAAAAAAATGATAACATCTCCACAATAACACAATCCGTCAGTATTCATCAAGACAAATCTGTCATGTAGCTTGTCATTCATAAAGTGTTAACTGTGCAGAAGTCGTGCTGTCTAGGATCCTTCAGTAGAATCTTTTGGCTGAATAGATATTTGATAATAATGCAACTATGTTGTAAAACCTACCAAGCTTATATATGTGTAACAGCACTTAAAAGTCCTCTTTCATTCATTTCATTCATAAAATGGCTCATGCTGTGATTACAGTAATGTATCCCTGAATGTCCTGAGGTATGACAATGTCTTATTATGGATTTACAGCATCCAACTCAACTGAAAGTGATTACTTGGAATTTTATTTTCTACAAGCTTGAAACAATTCTCTATATAACTTTGTTTATATATGTTTATATTATTGCCTTATGTATTACAAAATTGTGCACAATTTTTCAGAGTGTTTATGCATTATGTTCCAAATGAAGACGTTTTATATGTTTTAACCAGGTGTATCTGAAGGTTGCTTTTATAAATCACTATAAGTATTACAAACCGAGACCCTCACATTTGCCACTAAAAAAGAGAGAAAATACTGTCTAAATCACTGTGCTTTTATGAAGAGAAAACGCTGTTGATGTAGAAAACATATCACTAGTATTCTAGTTCCCAGGCTTCTTGGTGTTTTAATGTGTTTGTAGTGCCAAATGCAACAGGTTGAGGCTGTATTCCAGTTGGTTGTGTTTCTGAGTTGTTTTCAAGCAAAACAGCCATGACCTTCAGCGAAGCAAGCAAATACAAGAAAACCTCCCTGTCTCACCTCTGTCACCTCACCGCAAAGGCTTGAAAACTATTTTGTGGTAAAGAAAATAAATAGTATTAGTATAAAGACTAAAGTAACTGCTGTGCTTTGACATAATTTGAACACATCATCATGTGTCTGATCTGAAGTTGTTAATTAAAGTTTGCACTCTTAAGAATCAAACAGCCTTTCTTATTTTGTGGACTCCTTTTCCTGGAGAGGATGAAACAGTGTTGTGAACCGCTGGCTAAAACACTGCAGACTTTTTTATTTTTTTTATTTTTTCAGTAAACAGTATTTTGATAAATGAAATGTCATTGGCGAGCCACCAGGTTGCGATAAAGTGCTGACAAAGCCCCCGCCAACCCATCCAGCTGTATCTGACTGAGCTCCCTGCCAACAGATGTGAGGTTGGGGGGGAGGCAGGGCTGCGGAGTTGGAATGATTGACAGGTCGTTGCCTCAATAGGGAAGCTCTCTTTTTGAGCCAGGGGTGGGACAAGAGCAGAAAGCCTGCCTTCTGAGTGGAGGCAGCAGCGAAGAGCCTAATCAGGATCACACAACAATAATGAATGGAAACACATCGTAGCCAAGAAAGTTTAGCAGCAACTGAACTGTTGGTCGGGACAAAAAAAGTTATCTGCTGCAGGGGAAAGTTGTAGTAAGTAATGGATTGGCCGGGCAAATCAGAAACGATTCTTTGGAATAGGAAACAATTATACTCTTAATTGTTACTTTTGAAAGTCAGTTTTAAGGTAGAGTACAGTTGAATATGCTGTAAACCTAAAACGCGTAAGTAAGTGTAAATGGCATTTTGTGACAGTAATACGAGACCATCGCGTTGTCAGTTTTTTATCTCGGTTCCCAGAAGCGGATGGTTTGGAGTGATGCGTTGTTAAATTTGTTGGAATACTTGGACGGAATACCACTGAAGGAAACTCAAGACTTGTATTTCAAGTTACTGGAGGATAAAGCACTGTCGCCAAAATGGGGAATATTGAAAGTGTGGACGGCCAGTCGGAGATGAAGCATCATATCATGCCTCTGAAAGTGCCCATGCCTGACCCCACCGAGCTGGAGGAGAAATTTGCTATTGTCTTGGTAAGTTAAAATTATCTCAGATTGTCACGGTGTGGGTCTATTTCCTGGCCTAATTGTCAAAAAGAGGGTGATAGCTACCCAACAACTTTAAATCACGTTGTATTATTTTACATTTGCCCCGTGGCGTGGTTTATCATTGTAGCAGATTTGTTTTACATTGTCTCAGAAAGTAATCACATCTCAACTCTGAAAGTTAAAAATATTCGTCAGCACATTCATTGACCATGCTTTCTCGGTATTGTTCTTTTGATTAACGAGCTTCTTTGATCTAGTGCGTACACAGATTTCACGTTAAGGGCTACAAAGACCACCCTATACATAATGATACCTCAGTACTTTCTCTTTATTGCCCATGATGAGTTGGTGATATTTTAAATGAGCCGTCCTGTGCTGTCCCGCCCCCCCATTTCTGTGCCTGCTGTTCCCCCTCTCCTGCGGTTCTTTTGTCTCCCCTTAAAATCAGACAACTGAGCAAAGTCTAATCACGGAAAGAAGATCATTTTATTTTTCAAAGCAATGCCATTATCCCGGACAGACTTGTTTCGGTGCGCATCGTGGCATTCCTCCTGTGTGTTTGTGCAAAGCCTCCTCACTGCAGGCTGAGACCATCTGAAAACAACATTTTCTGAATTCCCCCAAAACTCCCACACCCGAGAGATGGTGAAAAGAGAACCACCCCCTCTCTCTCTCCGCATCAGGCTGGAGTTGAGTTGTCTGAGCGCTTTGTAATAGAGAGCACACACAGTCAACACCCACTTTTCCCATTTATCAACACTTGATCGGTGTCAAGTGAGCCTGTCATCCTCACTCAAAAGGACAGAAAGCTCATCATAAGGTGTGATTTTACCAGAGACAGAGCTACTTGTTTTGTAATGAATAGTCTAGTGGATTTTCATGAGCTAAACAGCCATTACATTTCCTTTTCCTGTGTCAGACTGTTATTATTTATAACAACAGGACAACCTAAAGAAGTGAGTGCTTCAGTGGTTTATTTCTCAGCCCCATAGTCTATACAACCTTCGCAGGTGTCATTGCACTTAATGTAAATAAAGTCGATCCTGCTTTTCTCCAACATGTTGCTCTATTACACAATAATTAATAAAGCAGCTATCACCCCAGTGTCTGTCAGTGTCCCTGACCATGTATTTCTTGTTACACAGCAGTTAAACAGTATTTATTTTGTGTTCCTCACTCCAAAATTTAACATAACCACACCCAGCCTGAATTGTGAGCTGTTTAAGACCTTAATTATAGGAGCACACAGCAAAGAGCTGGGACCTTCATAGCATGATTCATTCAGCTCGTCTAATTCTTGAATACTTTGTGGATCTTCTATGTTTCTGTGTGCGCTCTGGAATAAAGCCATCATTTGCTTGCCAGAGCTATCAGCCACTATGGAGTAAAGCCATCATATCAAGAGAGTAGCACAGCAAGAAGCCATTCAAGGCCAGCTTGTTGACTGCTGTACTAAGTCTCAGCTATTATGACAATTATACACTGGAAGTCTGAGTTATTATGACAGCTTTTCACATCTCTACCACAAAGAGGGACTCATTGTACGAGTCAGTGGGTGATCATAAAAAGGTGAATATAAAGATTCTCCATTTGAATGTTGGGTAAACCATGTTACCATTCTATTTATCCATCACATGTTCCATAAAGTATGACTAGAAATCATTTTTATCCACATGCAGCACACTAAGGCTGGAGTTGTTTGAGCGCTTTGTAACACAGAACTAAACTCAATCCCTGTTATTATGTTCAGCCATGCACGGCAAAAGATTTAAATGCAAGATGCAGCATACCCAACATTTCAGTTGTGTTTTTGACTGGGAAAGAGTTTTGGAGCTCCCCCCCCCCAACAGCTCCAGATTTCCTTTACTTTGTGGGAAAGAACAACATGCTTGTATATTTTAGTGGTCTTATCAGACAATGGTTTTTGCTCTGCGCTGCCTCCCTCTTGTTGCGAGATAAAGGTACATCAAAGCCTCTGTCTTGAAGTTGAAGGTTGTCAGGAAGAGAAGGCCATGGTTTTGCAGTCGGGCTGTGGTTATAGGTCACTGTGCCTCTTCCAAAGAATCATATGCTCAAAGCAATCTGAGAGATTTCAGATTGCTGAATTGAGCTGTACCATGTACTTATACACTTGATATAGTATATATTTTTTATATATTAAAAAAAAATTCTGCATGTTATTCCTCTAAAATTTGATTTTTTTTTTTTGCACTGTAGGTAGGGCTTGTAAGTCAGCATTTCACTGTATGGAACACACCTGCTGTATCTACTACATGTGACAAATAAACCTGACTTGACTGATTTCAGAGACATCATTTTTATGGTTGCAAATAAAGCATTTTCCATAGATGGATATTTAGAAATGGGTGATTTCCCCTCCCTTGCACCATTGTGTTTCCAGCTGCATGCTGGCATGCTTGTGTAAATGGATGTGCGTATGTGTCTGCCTGGTGAGACAGCCTTCACTTCTCAGACATGGCTCACAGACGTCCCACTGGAATGACAGCAGCCCGTAATGATGTCATGGGTGCAGCCTTCGCCAGTGTAGTAATATCCCCGGGCTAATGACTTTAACAGGATCGCTCTACTGTAGATGGGTGAGGGCAGTGGAGGATGGACGAGACCCCTGGGTTAGATTAGACTACTTCATGCGGTCTGCTAATAAAATGCCTGGGTCAAGTCTAACCGGCAGCATGTGCTAAAGGCATCTCCCCCTGTCTCTTTTGTCCAGCATCTTCAGAAACAGCCCCAGCTCTGTCTTCTGTGGCTGGAAACAGCTGCCTGGCATTTTCCTCCCTTCTTTTTACAGAGGAAATTGCATTGTAGCCATTGGTCCGCTAAGGTTGGTTCCCCTTACAATAAGAAGTGTGTTCCTGGAGGCTGCTGCTAGCACATAACATGCCATTAGTTCAGCTAGTGCTCAGCGCAGGCCTACCTATACCTCACAGATAAACAGATGTAGACACACAACATAGAGGCCATATCCATACACTGATATCTAGCATCAGCAGGAAAGAGCACTGAGAGCCATGTCAGGGTAGTTTGCTCTTTTTCCATAAACTCCTCCTTGTCCTTGGGAACCGTTACTTATCCCTGGACCGTATGGCTTTGTGGGATTCTAAAAGGAAGTGGAACTTCTCATTCACTTACCCAGTCTGTGTTTCCTATACCTTTTCATTCCATGAAGTCTGTCTCTTTGTGGTACTGGCGTATAAGCTAACCTTCTCCATATGACTCTCCTTATGAAAAGGATGTGAGATGCTTGTTCCATTTTCAAAGGTGTATGTCTGGAGTGGAGGCCTTAGCTGCATGGGATCCTCTTTCAAAGTGGCCCTGCACCAATCCACCACTGGATTCCTGCGGTCTAGTCTAGGCTGAGGCCACAGGAGAACTCAGAGAGGGAAAATTCCCTTTGAACTGGCTGTCTGCCACTGTTCTGAGTTGTAATGACTTTACCAACGTTTTTAAACAGTGCACACATATTTAAGAGCTGTTGGGACAGCAACATGTGATTATTTTCACTACTTGATTGCAGTGGAAACCATCCTAACCGAGTTGTCTGACTCAACTGAACTCTGCTCAAAACATACATAGATGTGCCCTTACAACTTCCCAGTTGGGGTTTGTTTGTTCTGAAGGAAAGTCCCACTAGAAAGTCCCACCAATATTTGTTGTGCAAATAAAAGATGAAGAGGGTAGCAGTAAGTTGGTGGTAGTGATGTCAGACAGAACGTGCTGACAAAGTGACTCCAGCACTCTCTGACATCACTGTTCCCTGAAAGCTGAAGTTTAAAGAGAACCTTTAGAGTTGCAGTGTCTGATAGATGCCACTCAAGAGGAACTAATGGAGTCAAGCTGTGCGATGTGTTTATGGGACATAAAACCTAAATCATCTTCATTTGTTTTGGGTTGGTTGCATTTTATTTATCTCCCTGGCCCGCACCACCCCCATTTCACTATTATATTACTCAAGTTATCACTCATGTTGGGTGTTAGGGTGAGTGTGCATCTGGCTCAGCCACCACCAAGTCCCAGGAAGAGAGGGATTATGGGAGTTAAGTGCACACAGCTAACTTGGTTTTAGAGCAGTAGTGCAGATGGGGGATTTAGCACTAGGCTGTCCACCTGGCTCTCTCTGCCCTCAGGCAGTAATTCCCAATCTGGGCAAGGCTTTATGGGGAGTTTTAGTGCTTCTCTCCAGGCGGTTATTCTGGAAAGCAAAGGTCAAGTTAAAGACCATGACTGGACAGATATAGCCTGTACACACAGTTCCTTCATGAGATCCACCTGAGAGGCTGATTCTATTAAGCCAGTCAACAGATCAGTACCATCACAAGTCAAGTAGTTAATGAGAGTTGTGCATGCATGTAATATTTGCACCGGTTACTTTTTATGGAAAGAGTTGACATCATTTTTTGTATGGTCTCCAGTCTCAGAACCAACTACATATGTTCATATAAATGTATATGACGAAAGTGCATGTGTTTGTCATTTGTGTGTGTGTGTGTGTGTGTGTGCATTTGTGCGTGTCAGTGGGGGTTTGCATGCTGCTCTAATGCAGCTGCACCGAGGCTCTAGGTTGGAGAAGTGGTTTCCTCCTCAATACAATGGGGACTCTGTCAGTCAGTGTTGTTTTAGAAAGGGGGCCTCATCCCCTGGTGCCTTTTGTGCTGCTGCTCTCTTTTTTTTACGTGGACGCTCCGAAGAACTGCCGTAAGTCAGTTTAAAGAACTAATGGATTATGGCTTAACGCTACCGCTCCAGTGCTGTCCTGCAACATGCACACCAATGATATAATTATTTGTCAGGCCTTCCTTACATAACATAGTGCCTCTCTGTCTGTATCTCCCCATTTCTCACATTTGTGCACTTCTGCTTTTTCATATATTTTGAGAACGATAGCTGCTGCCATGAAATAATGAGTCATAGGGGGAACCCTTTTTGAAGACTAGTTGCGTGATTCAGTGATCTTGATGTGAATTTTACCCATCTTGACTTTCTTTTCATTTTGGTTTTTATTCCTCTTTATCATAATTTCAGTGTTTCCCCTCTCCCCCTTGTCATTTCTCTTTGGCCAACCTTCAGCACTCTAACTGGGCAGTGTGTCAAAAGTCCTGGCCGGCCTGAGTTATTGAGGCATTCATGTACCTGCATTCCTGACATTCCCTGTTTATGTCGTCTGTTGGCTGGGGCTTCCCTGGGCCCTGCATGGACGCACAGAGGAGAACAAACAGGATGTTCGCCACGCAGGAATGAATGAATGACTCTGATTCTTGACCAATTGTTGGTTGGCGGTTTGTTTAGGGCACATTCATAACCTAACTTATACCTTTGTTATGGTTCACGCTTCCCAAATTTCCTGTTTAAAAACAGATGTACAGGACAATATAGTTGGTAGCAGTGTTTTGTCAGGTGGGATTTCTAGAATAGTTTTAGTCCACTGTTGCTTTGGACACTTGTATGAAACATCTGTCAAAAAGACTTCCTAGACAAGCTAAGGTAAGCAAGTGAAACTCTCAACTTCAAATTTCACCCACTTTTGAAGCTTGAGGAGCATCTGGCCCCTTCAGAAGGACCTTGAGCTCTTGACATTTGCCTCTTTATCTCCGGCCCTGGCCATAACAAGTTAAAGGCTTCAAAGAACCCTGTGATGATAACTGTCTCTCGCTTGAACACAGCATGACTTGTGCTATCACTTCTGTTGATCACTCCCACCATGTCCCTGGGTAAATAAACTGGTTTAGCAAATGGGTTCAGGAAAGTGGTACATGATTTATCAACTGTAAACGGCATTCTTTTTGCTTTGACTGGCCATGGAATGCCCATTTGGTTGAGCATTTAAAGGCAGGGACTGGGGGGAGAGTTATTTCTCTCCACAGAGTGAGTCAGAGGTCATAGGCCAGGTGTAGTGGGTCCATGGGAGTGATGAGGGGGTTTCAGAACCAGAGGCAGGCTGGAAAACGGAAGGCGGTGGTGGGGGGTTTGTGGGGCAACCACACAGTAGGCTGAGTGGAACAGAAAAGAGGTGGCTGTGAAAAGGGAGCCTAAAGGCTTCACGGCCACAGCTGTAAACTGTGTTGCTGCCAACTGCCACATCAAGATGGTGTCATGGGGATTTAACACTCCCTGATTTGTGTTAACGCTACTCAGGGAACGTGTCAGCCATCACAATGGCACTAAGTATGGACTGTTAAAGGACATTACATAGTGTTAACTACATCTGACTATTAAACTCAATCATTGTCTCAAGAACTAGAAAGCATTGTAATTGTATAGTGTATATTTTCCTCATTCATTCTTTGTCAGTTTGTAAGCTGGACAGACAAAGACGGTAAACAGTGAACAGAATGTGGTTTGGCCATTGGCATTAGCTTTGCATGTAAATGAAATACATGTCCTGACCCATTAGTGCCTGTTATGTTACTTTATATTTACTCTGTAAACAAGGACCAATGGGAGAGGGAGGGAGGGGGTTGAGCACTGTGAAACCCCTGCTTCTCCCCCTGTTATAAAAACATCTCTTCCTCTGCTCTCCCTTCCTCCATATCCCTCTATGGGAGGAGTGGCAAGACCTGCTCTGTAGCCCCCCCCTGGTCCTCCAGCATCTTTGTGGAGGACTCATGCTTTGTTGTGATTGCCTGGTTCGGGTTACCTCGCGAAAGAGCGGTAGGGTGATCAGATGTCCGGTCAGAGAGAGGGGGGCAATGTTTTCTCACACTCCGCTCTGCTGCTCTCAATTCAACAGGCCTTACCTGGGAGCTGGAAAAACACCCACAACCCACTCATACACAAAAACATGTTTGAGTGGACGTAGACAAACACAC